>OX122885.1:32474982-32733835 GCA_944738645.1 Eristalinus sepulchralis | reverse complement strand
TCAGAACTGCTGTTTCTTTAGTTTCAACAGGCAGTTGCCTTACAAAGCGCTCTCTCAAACCACTAAGGAGGCTGCGTATAACCTTGATGTGTACTGAGCCATTAGTCTCTTCAAAAGAAATAGTCTTGGTCCTGTGTCCTTCCTTGTGCCTTGATTGAGTTCGCCAATCGACGATTTGAACTCGAAAATGGCAGTGTGCGATTCATCAAGCACTGATGAGTACAACGGTTAGGATGGCTTGGGCAGAGAAAATGAACCAAACTGCTAGGGACCGAAGAATCTTCAAATTCCAATTATTGAAACACCGTTTTTCAAGATTAACAGGAATTAGTGGAGATGGAGAATGACCTCAACCTACTAAGTAGCAGCTAGCCAGCTGAAGTGACATATTGGTTGAAACCCAAGCCATCCCCCTCCCTAGACTATACCACCACTTAAGGATAAGGAATTTAACGGATATAACTTCAAGAACCAAACCAACTCTCAACTGGCAAAGTTTAAGGATAACTGGGCTTATTATACCGAGATGGGATTAAACAAACTGACGTCGTCGTCCACAAAGGCCCAAATTGAAGTTCTTTTCCAACTACTCGTGACCAGCCTGCAACTACGAGTCCGAAGAAAAGACATTGATAACATCCCGAGGCTTAAAAACCCGCCTCCACATTAAGTGCATCCTCACCACAATTTTTATCCCGATGACTGAAGCCTGAACGTTAAGGAGCTGTTGAGTGTATCAAGAGCTGAGTCGAAATTATGTGTAAGTCCTTTGAAATGTTTCCTTCCAAGTGCCGTCCTCTGAACACTGGTCTTATTTGTTTCTTAAACTTGCAGCAATCAGCAGAATACTTCCTCTGTGCGGTCAGCCATTCGCCCTCCGTGTTCAAAAGCCGAAAATGAAGCTAGAGCTGCAGTTGAAAACAGTGAAAACCCCAGCACCTCGCCACAGTGGACACCACAGAAACAGGAAAAGCCCTCCTTCAGGTCACGCAGTATCTGCACTCCTCACCATCGATTTTCATTTTGCTGGCACCCCACAGTGGCACTTGGACCTCACCCAATATCCTCCACCCACCGCCCGACCCCACGGTCCCAGGCTATTGGCGGGCGGTGGAGTAGATCCCGAAGCAATGTAAAGTACAACACAAATTGGTGCAAATTTATGGCATAAATCATGCTCCTCTCATCTCGTTCCTGGCGCCGCAGTCAGTGGCAGGTTAAAACCAAACACGAACACAGCACACTTCCAGCAATCGACCGACATGCCT
This sequence comes from Eristalinus sepulchralis, assembly GCA_944738645.1. Classification (NCBI taxonomy): domain Eukaryota; kingdom Metazoa; phylum Arthropoda; class Insecta; order Diptera; family Syrphidae; genus Eristalinus; species Eristalinus sepulchralis. Next base: position 32,732,567 of record OX122885.1, on the reverse strand, counting down.
CTAAAGCGGAGCAAATTTGTCCGACACAACAGCAGCTCTGTGAGGTTTCGGCCATGGTGTGGTGCGGTGCGGCGATGTGCCGCCCGAAGGGGAGCAAGTCCTCACCTTGGGCTTGGTATCATCACCACTTACTTTGTTTGCGGAAATTCCCCCTATTAACGTGGAAATTTTTATTTTGGCAATTTTTCATATTTCCCTCTTCGCCGCTGCAGCTTTGCCGCGTCACCCACCCACCCCCCTCGCACCCGCACAACGAGGACGGTGAATTTTATAAGTTGATTCGCATTTTTCAAAGGATTTGCAATGTGTCCAGGGCAATAATGGGGCATGTCTTGTTATTATTACAAGTGCTTGTGCGGAGAAGGACATTCGCTACGTGCATCCCATTTGCCTGGCATTCAGTGCGCCGCGGCATCGTCGTTGCCGTCGCCTCATAGACGTCGCCCCGTCAGGCACGCGGGCGAACATCAACTGAGGAGGGTGTGTCAGCGGTGATTTTGAATGTTCAACATCCATCTCTCACCTGATGGATGGGGAGGACGATGAAGATGGAGGAACTGCGATAAACCGACGAGTCAGAGACGTGCGAGATTATGGGGAAAGTCGGTTGGCGGAAAGGCAGCGGCGGCCGCGGCAATGACGCGATGGAACTGTAAGTAGCGGCTAATCTTTGGCTTCTTTGTCGTCCCCACCCCACCTTCACCGTCGCTTATTAGTGGAAAGTCAGCCAAACAACATAATTCTCATCACGTCCGAACGATTTTCCTTAGCGCTGCCGCCTCGGCACGCCTCTGTCAGTGCTCGTGCGGGGGCTGTAGGTGCGGCACATTATGCAAGGATATCTCTCGAAAACTCCGGTTTGGTTTATTCTCTCTTTTCGTGCGTTTGCCTAGCCCTCTTGTCGCAGATGAAAAATTGTCTGCTGTTGCGCTTAGGATGTAATTTTGGCAAAAGAATGGCCCACGAAATTGCCGCCTGGGGAGTGTTACATGTTAGACAAAACCGAAATTAAGGACGACGTAGATTAGCATCGCTGTCAGGTATCTCGGGGATTGCGGCGGAGGGGCCGGAGGGTACCTCCAGTCCAGTCAGAGATGATACCAACAGGTAATCGAAGTCAAGCGGTGGCAGGGACATCCTTTGCATCGAGTGTATCAGTTGGCAGATCACCGGAATGGAGTCCCCCTTCAATTCGATGGACCACAGACACATTCTCACACCCCTGCCCGAAGAGGGAATCGTCAGTTGACTGAAATTCCCATAAAGTCCCGGCATACGGTTCACCATTGTCACATCAATTAAAATGTTCACTGGAATGTGAACTTCGGTTGAGGACTGAAAAGGAAGACGGAATGAAAAACAAAAAAAAAACTCGAACTGACGGATTTTGTTTCCTTCCGATCGGAATATTCATTCCTTTCTCCCTTGTGGTGTGGCGCACAAGGGACATCTGCATCGGGTTCCGACTCTGATGTTGGGAGGAGACCAACCAACAAGGAAAAAAAATAAATAAATGTAAAGCAAGGGTCAACAGATACCGCAAGTCGGAGTACGTACTGTGCAAGGAGTCGCATTCGTTGTCGCGGACTCTAATTATCATCAAGATATCAGTTTGAGTTTCACTTCCGTTTCGTCCTGGCAGGGCTTCTCCACTCCGAGCTGGTGCGATACGAGCATGCAGATCCTGTGTGGTTGTGTGCTAGTAACAGATTAATGTGCCGTCTGTCATTCATGACCCCTGTTGTGGCAGTCGATGGGGCTGAGATGGCAGAGAGGAAACTGTCTGACTCTGATGGAATTGGCAGACAGGACATGCATGCAAGTATTTTGTGGGTATCTGTAAAATTCCCATGGCTTCAAAATTCGATAGAAAGCTGTTGGCTGTGCTTGGCTGAGCAGCTTTGTTACACAATTTCAGCTTAAACGTCACTAATCATTGGAGATTTTCTGCCCGGAATTGCTTTACGGGATTCCTGTTAAGTGGAGACATTGTGTGCTCATTTAAAGCACTCAATTGAAGGGGAGAAATGGCAATTTCATCAGAACAGAGGAACACATTAGGCGTTGAGTGGTGCAAAGGTGACATGTCCTTGGTAGGTTGGCTCTTCAGATGCAGTTTATTTTGTCAAAATTTAATGTTAGTGTTGGAGAGGTTGGTAAGGTTGCGCTGATTCTTTGGGCTCAAGAGGCAATGGGCAATTGCATTCTCGAAAGACTAAGCTTGCTTTATATAACAGCTTGATCATCCCTGTCCTACTTTATGGCATGGAAACCCGGACTTCACGAAAAGCGGATAAGGAAGCCTTTACTCTTTTCTAAAGAAAAGTTTTGCGTGCGATTTTTGGTTCTTTTTGCGTTGATGGCCTCTGAAGGAGAAGATTTAACGGCGAACTCTATAGGCTGCACGGAGGCAAGCGCCTCGACATACGCCTTCGAATATATCACTTAAGATGGCTAGGCCATGTAGAGCATATAGACACCACTACTCCGGACCGAAAAGTCTTCGAATCTGAGCCCTTGGGACAACTCAACAAAGGACGGCCTAGACTAAGGTGGCACATGAAAATGGAGAAAAACCTCACCCAACTTGGAGGCAGCTTGCAAAAGATTGTACTGGCTGGGGGGCATCTTGCTTGGGGCCCAGGTCCACCTTAGACTGTAGCATCAAAAGAAGAAGAAGAAGTTGGTAAGGTAAACGAGCCTTCACTGAAAAAAGGACATCTTTAAACAGGATTTACTGATTGCGACTCTTCCTAAATTTCGAACGCATTGTTGGCTGTAGATGGTAGAGTTGGCTAAGTCCAAGATATGTGACTATATCTCAGGTGGGTAAATTTTGGCTATTGACACTTGGAACAACTCTCAAAGTTGTGGACAACTTTTCGGAAAGAACGCGACCTTTACGTGCGTGAACATTTATTTTGAAAACTTGCCAATCATTGGCGATCTGAAACTGAGAAAGTACTGCGGGCACTCATGGCGCTGACTATCTCCAGTTTGCAGACCCGCATTACATTCGATTTTTTGGCTCGATCCGCGTATTTGTCTGGTTACTGCTGTAGGACATGTTGGACTGTGATGAAATTCTAGTTTTTGTCCGGTCAATTTGGGCAAGAAATCAATACCTGCATAACTGCTCGGGACTCAAAAAGTTGATATGCGGCACACGCGTCTGTACGTATCCTCTGTCTTCTTCTTCTTCTTGTGGCGCTACAGTCCGGAGTGAACCTGGGCCTCAACCAACATGCCTCTTCAGCCAGCATGATCTTTTGCTAGCTGCCTCCAGTTGCGTATTTCGAGTTGGTTGAGGTCCTTCTCCACGTGTGTGCGTCTCCTTACTCTAGGCCGTCCTCTGTTTCGTAGTCCCAATGGATCAGATTCGAAGGCTTCAGGCGTTCATACACTACTAGAGAGACGATCTTGTACGCGATGTTAAGGAGACTGATCCCTCAATAGTTGGCGCAGTCGAAGGGATCTCCTTTCTTGTGGACCGGAAAGACGACGCTGAGACTTAATTAATAATTGCTTGTTACGATATGACGTATCCTCTGCCACTTCGGAATGGTGAAACTCAGGATCTTTCTACAGAAGAAGAAGTGGCCGATCTCCGTGGGAAGTTGTAAGGGGGAGTATAAGAACTCAAATCTATTACATAGTGGTGGCAGATGTCATCAAGCAAATCAACGGTAAGCGGCAATGGCCAAGCCCCCAGTTAGTGGGACGTGCCTGAGCAACAGTTAATTCAGTTCTCCTTTTTGCAGCTCCAATTTGGGCTAGAGCACTCACTTCAGAGCGACTGAAACGGATGATGGCGTCAGCGTAAAGACTCTGTGCAATTCGGACTATCAGTGGTTTGAGGACCATTTCTGATAAGGCAGCGTTTGCTGCACCAAAGAACCCCTACCAACACCAGACCAAACTTATACAACGAGAAGAACAACCAGCATCCATAACAATGTGGCAAGCCAGATAGGACCCCTCCATCGTCATCGAGACCTCAAGATCGTCATGAAAGTGTAACTACCAACTCTCACATTTCCTGTCTGGACACGGCGGCACGGCAAATCGCAGCCTTGTCCACAGTGTCCAACCGCAGTGTGGGACGCAGAGGACACAGCTTCTCTTACTGCAGCCACTTTGCATAGGCTGAAGAAGAGAAGGCTTGCCTTCAGAGTAGGTGGTAAGTCGCTAACCAACTCGCGAAGTAATACCTAACGCCAGTTCCACGCGGTGTGTGGAAGAAGTGTTCAGGATATGGATTTGGGTGGGTTGAGAATCGTGCATGCTGGCAGACGGCTTCTCTTAGAGAAAGAGGGACTGAATATGAGAAGTATGTCCTTGAGGGAGGAATGATGTCGGAAGATTAACATGGATCATCCTGGGAGGAAGATGCATAACTTGTAGCAGTCGTCGGTGGTAAGAATTTGGAAAAAGAGTCATTTCTGCAGACGGTTATGACGTCTCCAAAAATGCTGTCGGGTGGAATATTTCACTCAAATTGGGCGACGATTGACAAGAATTCTGTCTCCCCGACAACGACAACGGAGGTCAAGAGCTGAACGACTATTCACAAAGCTACTTAATGAAGCTAGAGATGATCTGGTTTGGTACATGCTACAGCTCATCTGTTAGATTTTATCCGAGAGAAGCATGCAAGAAAGCTGTACAGCGTTATGCAGTTAGTCAAGTGTCTTGGTATACAAGGCTTAAGATGGTAGGGCCATTTCGAGAAAATGTATAAGATTTCTCATTTCTCCAGCCCATACAGTCACATGAACAACGCAACGGGGAAGGATCTGTGGTCGCCGTGGCATAGTGGGTAAGTGCGTCGACCCACATGCAGAAGGTCTGTGTTCGATTCCCGGACGGAACACCTCGCATTTTTTCACGGCACCACTTATTTCGAGTTGCTGACAACAGAGTTTCAGTTGTCTAGGAAAAGCTTTTCAATTCTCGCCGTTCGGAGACAGCAACAAACTGTAGGTCCCTTTCGCACTACACGAGTAGTCAGTTTAGAAGATAGGCCCTGGTCTTTGTGGGCGGGGAATGATTTCATCTCAGCTGGCACATTTAATGAAAGAAGGCTGAAATTTAAGGCAACTGGCTATAGTTCCTGGAGGGACATGTTAGTTGAGGCGCAGGTTCATTGTGGCCTGTATTCAATCCAATACGCAGAAAATATGACATTTACGTCGACACACATGCCTGAGCTCCTAGGTTTGACTCATGAATCGAGCGTGCGTCTTATGTTGTTCATGGCACTAAGCTGATATCTTCTTAAGTCAAGCGACAAGCGTTTGCAGTCGGAAAAAATGTGTAGATCCCCTCCACTGATGAGGAAGACTAGTCCGATCAACAAAAGTAGCTGGTGATGATGCTGGGCCTAACCCTTCTTGCGTCATCCAACGTTTTGTGTATTTCTATGAACTTTGTCCCACAAGTCTGTGCCGTGCAACAAACAGACCAAATACGTGGACCCTATGGACAAGAATGGCAAGAGTCTGTATATCTCAACATTCAGATTCGAGACCCCCGAAATGGAGATCAAGTGGTTGTCGAACTTGATCTTGGCGACTGAAACCAGGGATGGAACGTAACTTCCGTCAAAGCGAGAGACAGCAATAGCTCTTTCTCAGACACTCAAATATAACGAAGATCATATTCCTGCATCCCGCCATCATTGTGCAGGGATGTGATTGATAAGAAAGAACCACAGGATGCCTCTCTCAACTATAAGTCCTGTTTTTAATATATTCCATCTAAGGACTCTTGCAGGGGCTTCACTGAAATTTTCGTTAATCAATTTGGTATTAGGGCAGAGTGCAATAAATCCAGTCATCAAGGAGGAACACACAAAATCGGCGTCGTGGACAACAAGTCACACTACTCAGCAGAAATTCAAAGTAGTCAGGGACTTCGTCCTCCTTGACCTCGTGGAAAATGGGAACACAGAGCATCAATACCGAAACTAAACGCAGAATCACTCTTGCAAATCGCTGCTTCTTTGGGATCAAGTGGCAACTGAGTAATAGGACCCTCTCTCGAAGGACGAAGCTGGTGTTGTACAAGACCTTGATCGTCCCACTCGAACGGTAAGCTTAAACGTAACTAAGAGCAGATGAGGATGTTCTTAGTCTTTTCGAAAGAAGTTCTGTGAGTTTTGGTCCTGTTTACGTTGACGGCGTCTGGAGGAGAAGATTCAACCACGACCTGTACGGAGACATGCGCTTGTTCAAGTGTCTTCGGAGACAACGCTAAAGATTGAGCGTATGGACACCACAGCTCCGGCACGAAAAGTCTTCGAATCTGAGCTATTGGGACAACGCAACTGAAAGGGGCCCAGATTGAGATGGCGCACATAGGGGAAGAAGGACCTCAACCAAATTTGAAGGTTCAACTGGAGCCACCTGGCGAGAAATCGTGCCAGCTGGAGAGGCATGTTTGTTGAGGCCCAGGTCCACCCGGACAGTAGCGCCGGGTTTGGTTTAAGACCAAGGACTTCACTCTAGGGACTTACAGTAGAGAATGACGGATAAATACTCAATCGCGTTCTGATTGTGAAAGGAGCAGTGAACACTATATGCTCCATGAGATTTTTCCAGATTAGTACGAATCCTAGACAGGACGTTTCCCTCGTCATTTTTCTAAAGGATTGATAGAACATTCTAATGCTGTTCACATTCTTCTGAATTAAGTCGATTTCCTCCTGCTCTGAGGTAGTGGTCCTACCAAGGTTTTATCCAGATTTACTTGTTGACTTGCTGTGTTGCCCTGAGTGGCGCGACTTCAATCAAGTTCTCCTAAACGTAGTCCCCTTAAGGATGCTGTCTGTTGTCGGTTAACATTTGCGTACCATCGGGAGTTATCCTACTAATGAAGTTACTAGGGACGTTGAGGAAAAGTCCTTAATTGATGACACTGCTTTCTGGATTGCTAAGATGGCATACTTCGTGAAGTTTTCCTAGAATGTTCAGCTCCTGAAACATCCGGGGGATCTCTTTCAGTCGGGACCTGTCATACATTCTACAATCTGCGTTTTCTTAGCAATAGTTGGGTGTATATCCCCTTTCGCCGGGGATACGACCTAAGGAGCACTTGCATTAAGCTCTAGGTCAACGATCGTTAGAAGACGCACATAAAGAGGCTGCTGAACTCTTGATCTCAACCCTGTTCCTCGACTTTCACTTGAAACTCCTTTGAAGACTTCCATCAGTCGTAACATAAATAATCCTCTAGCCAAGCTGCCACCCGGTAGAACTATGATCAAAATCCCGGCTACTTTCTGACTGTGCAAAGCTGCGGCTGCTTACTTGCGTCCACTGGAGAGAACATGTCATCCGAAGTACAACAAAACAACACACCCTACCTAACATGACGCCATCAGTGCAGTAGCATCTAGCCGCACCAGCCAAGTCAGCCAGCCTCACTAGCTCCGGTCCATCTCCACTTCATACCCAAGTCTGTGGAGTGCTCCTATTGTGTTATGTAAATTCTTTATGGCTGACATCAAACATGTTTTCATTTGCGTCGTCTAATCAAAATGCAGCACCCTTCAAGGCTCGTATATCTCTTTAGCCCATTTTGCGGTGTGGCCCTGTTGGCCCGTGGTGGAATGCAGGGTTGCCGAGGAAGTGGGTTGCATTGAGTATACATGCGATGGCATCATGTGGGTGCGGGTTCTCCTAGTCAAGATCCTCTTCTTTACGAATTTATAAACCGGGCCAACACACACACACACACACATACATACAGACGGACGCCAAATCTAGAAAACGATGTCATTTACATGCACATTCAAGCATTAAATCATTCCCTTGAAGTACACATCCTTTTCAGTGTCATCCATCGTCATTATTCCGTTGCGGAGGAGTGTGTTGGGGGGGGGGGTTGAGCTGGGATGAGCTCGAAATCTTTCTCAGCCCCCAGCAGCAGCAGCAGCGAACGGGTGAGTCCCTGCGGTGGTGCGACTTGAAAAGAAACCTGCTACCATGGGCCACTCGCTTCTCTCCTAGCCACTCTTAGTCGCTGAAATGAGGGGGTGGGGTGGGGGGATGCGTTCATAAATTCTGATGACACCACTTCCCGGCACCTTGTTTCTCTTGTTGTTTCCTATTGTTGGCGCTGTTGGTCCTGTTATGATGACGATATAAAAAATTATGCTGTCCCCATGCTAATCTCAACCCTTCGCAGCATTTGTCATACTTTGCGGCACTTAACCTGTAAGCCGGTGGGCGAACAAGACGCACGCCCGTCCGTGGCCGGCGCTGTCATAAATTAATTCATTTGGCCGACGACATGCGGTGCGGGTTGATTGCGAGTCTGCACCGACCAACCGCCAGCGGGCACGCCCAACGCTGACTGGACTGGATTTTGTTTTTTGTTTAAACACTTCCGACTCTTCTGTCGATTAATGACGCTCTCATCACGTGCGGTGAAAACTTCCTCAAAGATATTCGCTTCGCGAATGTCGACGAGGGGTGCGGTTTTCGATTGAATGGTCGTGGTGCCGTTCAAATCACGCAGCACACTCAGCAACTGGTGCTAAATCGGCTCAAGCACCCTGGACACGTCGATGGCGGGAAGCGGGTGCAGAGCGTCGCCTTATGTCTGTGTGTGGGGGGAAGATTACCATAAAATTAAAAAAGTTTGTGTGCCCCTCCCCCAGCTCGTCGCGGCGTCGACGTTCATGCCACATGAGTCGCATCAGGGGATGAGTGCTTGGGGCTCCGCACTCGGTGTGCGTAGCGAACACCTTGGCCCGCCACAACGGAGAGAAACGCTTCGCCGCCACCGTACACCTCCAATGCCAACAGAAATGACAGCAAACTTTGAGTTTTTGATTAAAAGAATTTCTTCCATTATAAAGGGCGAAAATTTGAAAAATTTTCCAGGAGTTTGGGACAACGACGACGATAACAGGGCTGCGGTGGTGATGGGGGTGGTGGTGGTGGCGCCTTTGAACACTGAGCAACATGTGCATGATTTATGAATGAACGGCTTAATTGGTTTCGTCGTCGCAGTCAGCGTGCAGGGGAAATCTCATTTTTCGAAAAGTTTTAGAATTTTGACAAACAAGCGCCATACATACGCATACATTGTGATAAGGCGTCAATCGCGATGATGAGGGAGCGCCGTGGGGTGGCGCGGTGTGGGGTGGATGGCGTTCTGTACGACAAATTGTATTCAAAATCTTTTTGAGTAATCACCAGAATTCGTGATGGATGGAGGTCGGCAATTGTGTTGAATGACTTTGCATCGATGAGAGAGCGTTCTGACCCCCGGGGTTTACCCCCAGGACCCCTTAATTGTCACTGAAGAAGATCGGTGAGTTCTACTTAATCAACGTACAGTATTCTAAGAGTTTTCTCATTTTTAGGCGTATGTAGCTGAAGTGGACTGCGACCAGTACGAAAAATCGGGGATAAACATGTGCTACCCTCAAGGTGGCGGGTCATGTTGTCGACTCTTTGCTTTGCGCCTTGCATGGATCTAATAACTATGCCCGGGCTAACGCGGATGATGTAGTCGCACTCGCCACCGAACCATGTCTTGCGTCTGTATGAGCAAGTAGGCAGGCGGCTCCAGACTTGATCGAGGGCTTCAAGTCAATTCCCTTAAAACCGAGGTCGTTCTCTTCACGAAAAGGAGGAATCTGAATCGTCTGACTCAACTAGTTCTTAATGGTGTCATCATTCTTTTTCCGATAAAGCCAAGTACCTGGCTGTTATCCTTGACAAAACATTTCTTTGGAAAAAAACACGTTGAGACGAAAACTTTCAAGGCACTGTCAGTCTTCTGGCGTTGTAAGAGAGTTTTTGGCAAATCTTAGGACCTATCAGCAAAAAAACAAGTCTGTGTGGATTCTTTCCTATGCATCAGTCGTTTGGTGGAACAAGCCTTTGCGCAAGCATGTGACTGTTGCTTTCACCAAGTTTAAAAGAACGGCCTGTCTTGGCTACACAGGGGCTTTCCCTAGCACGCCTGGCTCTGCTCTTGATGCATTGCTTAATCTCCCTCCCCTTGACATCACATCATGGTCATCTCCCTAAAAGGAATGGTCTTTGGTTCCACTCACACTGAAGCTTTGATGACCTCGCGCAACGCATCTTCTATGGCACAAGTCTCATAGACATGCCGTCTGATGCCGGGTAACCAACGATTCAGCTGCGTCGCTTATTTAAAGTCGTCTTTCCCTGAATTCAAGATTGGCTCTGGCCAGAAACTGAACCGGGAAGGGAATGTAGTTGGATTTTCACGGACGGGGAGCTGGGACTCTCATGGAAGACAACGACAACTTTAGACTTTACAACTTAAATAATTTCGCCTCGGTATTCCAAGCGGAACCGTTTCAGATCTTAATGGTCACTAACTATATTGTGAAGAGCAGGTGGAAGGGGCGAAGTATCTGCGTCTGCAGTGACAGCCAATGCTTGAGGCCTTAATCAACCCCTTCCAAGAAAGTCCGTAAAGCAATTCTTCCCTGAATTTGATCGGCAGACTGAATTCCAGTACCGAAATCAAACGCAGAATCACTCTTGCCAATCGCTGTTTCTTTGGGCTCAAGAGGCACTTGAGTAAAAAAGCCCTCTCTCGAAAGACTAAGCTTGCTTTATATAACACCTTAATCATCCCAGTCCTACTCTATGGCGCGGAAACTTGGACACTACTAAAAGCGGATGAGGATGCCCTTGGTCTCTTCGAGAGAAAAGTTCTGCGTGCGATTTTTGGTCCTGTTTGCATTGATGGCATCTGGAGGAGAAGTTTTAACGACGAACTCTATGGGCTGTACACCGACATGCGCCTAGTCAACCGTCTTCACATACAACGCTTAAGATGGCTAGGCCATGTAGAGCGTATGGACACCATAGCTCCGGCCCGAAAAGTCTTCGAATCTGAGCCATTGGGACAACGCAACAGAGGACGGCCCAGGATAAGGTGGCGCACACAAGTGGAGAAGGACCTCAACCAACTTGGAGTGCGCAACTGGCGGCAGCTAGCGAAAAATCGTGCTGGCTGGAGAGGCGTGTTGGTTGAGGCCCAGGTCCACCCCGAACTGTAGCGCCATAAGAAGAAGAAGAAGAAGAAGACTGAATTCGCTAAGACTTGTCTGGGTCCCTGGACATCACAGTATCACAGGAAACATGATTGCCGATGAACTTGCTAGGCAAGGATCAAAAAAGACACTCATAGAGCCTAAACCCACCTTAGGACTGCCAGCGTCCTTGGTAAGGGCATTCGTCGACGTTTGGGTCTCTCAACAGCACAACCAGAGATGGCAAGACTCTCCAGGGTGCAGGGTGACCGAGTGCATGCTCCCAAACATCAGTCAGAAATCCGCGATATTTCTCTAATTTCTGGGTAAGAAAGACTGCAGACGACTTTTTGGTCAATTAAGAGGAAACTTCACCTTCCCTAAGCACTTAAGTAAGTGTGCTTGAGCTAAACAATGAAATGCCCTGCGATGCTGTGGAGAGGTGTACGACACTGCAGAACACTTCCTCTGTCAATGTCCCACCTTTTCTCGGAACAGATGGCGTCTGTGTAGCGCTGATGTGAAGGGAGCTGAAAACCTAGGCTCAGAAGCACTTGCTGGTATTCCTCCGGAACATCAAGAAATTACATTAAATGTAGTTTACTGCCTGGTAGTGCAATGGACCAGTTCCACGTTCACCGCTACTGAGTTTTTCTTTATCTAAATCTTGACAACGAGTGTGTATCAAAATAGGTAGTAGCCAAAATAGAATGTCTTTTTTAAAAATAAATTTTGGCACATAGCGGGATTGCCTGTACTAAGAGTTCGTGAAACTGATATTCAAGTGGACAACACTCGTGATCCACTGCAGATTATGGCGCGCACAAAAGCGAATACAGCTGCTGTGGCCGAGAGAGTGCTTGACTCATTCGCCATCGAAATCCAGAGTTCAACGCACTAGCCTGAGAAGAATTCTGTACAAAGAACTCGGGTCAATTGTGTGCAAAAAGATATTTACATCAGCAGTTGAAAGGCGCGCAACCATTCCCTTTGTTACCGATTCGCAGATTGAGCTATAGAGGTGCTTGAGTTGAAGGAAGGAAAATCCTTTCTTTTGAAAAGCGGCAATTTCTGTGAGGAAGCAACATCTGGGGTTGGGAAAACCGCACGATCTTGTCAAGAAGCCAGTGCATCTACAGAGAGTTACCGTTTGCAGTATAGTGGCATCGATGGACCATTTTTTTCGAAAATAATCTGGCAATAACGTTTATGTCAACTCTGGGCCGGAGGACAGGGTCATTCCATCCAACTTGTTCCTTCTGAAAATTAAGATATTGATGTGAACAGACTCAAGATGCCATATATTCAATGCTACTTCTTATTCTTCTTCATTTACTGGCGCTACAGCGTTGTCCTAATGGCTCAGATTAAAAGACTTTCCGGGGCGGAGCTGTGGTTTCCATACGCTTTACATGACCTAGCCATCTTGACCAAGCGGATGCCGCCGTACAGCCTATAGAGTTTGTCATTGAATCTTCTCCTCCAGACGCCATCAACGCAAACAGGATCAAAAATCGCACGCAAAACTTTTCTCTCGAAGAGACTAAGGGCTTCCTCATCGCCGTAAAGGAGGACTGGGATGATCAAGCTGTTGCACAAAGCCTGATTAGTCATTCGACAGAGGACTCTATATCAATTGCTTCTTAAGCCCAAAGAAGAGTGATTCTGCGTTTACCGCGGTGCCACGTAGACAAGTCTTTGAAGTTTCTGCTGCCTAATGGTACGCTCTGTCTGACACGTCGATGTTGCGTGCCCTTCCTCGATGACAGCATATACCTCGTCTTCCCTTATTCATCGCGAAACTCATTTGAGCCGCTTCCACTTAAATGCCAAAAAAACGCCTCATTGACGGTTCGCTGTGTTCGACCAATCACGTCAATGTCGTCGGGGTAAGCTAGCAGGTGAACGTACTTCTGAAAGACCGTGCCTCTGGTGTTGACCTGTGAGTTACACACGATCTTCTCAAGGATGATCTTGAAAAAGTCAAATGACAGCGCGTCGCCTTGTCTAAGGCCTCTTTTGACATTGAAGGTCTCCCTGAGTTCATTACCGGCCCTCTGCTCTTGATGCCATGAAAACAGAGAACAATGACTTGAGCTGTTAAGAGCGTCAATGATTCTGCGCCATAGAGCAGAAAAGGGTGACTATTGTGTTGTAAGAAGCTAGTCTTCGTGACAGGACTCTGTTACTCAATTGCCCTTTGAGTCCATAAAAACTGCCATTGACTAGGGCGATTCTACGTTTGACTTCGGTACTGATGTTGTTGTCCTTGACTACGCCAAGGTTTACGCTGTCCATTATAACTCTCTGCACGAGATATTGATGTTGTGCGCGTTTCCTTGAAGACAGCATATAGTGTGGAGTTGCATTCTCAACTGGGAACTGCCACCTTGAGAGTGGCAGAGGTTTATGAAAGGCCTTGCTCCCTACCGTGATGGAGTGATTGTCCCTCTTGCGTGATCTACGACTCTTGCAAGAATGAACCCCGTGTTAAAAGACCGTCAAGTCAGGGGATCACGTTAATCACAAATCTGTCCAGCCGAGGTAGAAGAAGTAGTTCTTGTCTACCTCTAAGTTAGTTCTGCCCGTGGTGTAGCTTCCGCCGCCACGTTGATGTTATGCATCTTTTTTATGATGACAGTATAGTCAGAGCTTATCTTCCGGTGATTTGCTCAGCCGCAACCATACACATCAACACATGCCACGACTGACGTGCAGCTAGTCAAGAATAGAACACTGAGAAACAGCAAAAACTTAGCATAGTCTAATCAGTTCTCTCCCTCCGACACAATGTAAGCGGGTATCTTCACTCGGCACAAGCCCCAAACGAATTCCAACTGCAATTTACCAGCCACATTGTGACACTTCGCTCGTCTGTATCGCGACCAAAATAACTCAGCTGAGTACCTACCAGAGAACGTCAATAAACAACCGTCAAATCCTTTGTTATATTATCCCCCAAACTGTACTTCGTTTGAGGCTCTTTTCATGGTCCCGCAGTTACTGCAAGGATTCCTCGAGATCACCCTCTTAACGGCGGCTGCTTACTTTGTTCCACAGTTAATCAAATTCGCTACTTTGATTACCACTCGGTTGCAGTTAACCGCGCTAAATTTTATCGTGAATTATACCACTACAATAGCACGTGTACCGGAGTGGATATGGAGTGAGGCGCCAGGAGGCGAGGGGGGGCTCTTCACTCCCCCAAACACCCGATTTGGGCAATCGTAAACTCCCCCGCAAAAGCATTCCACAAAAATGAATGAGGTGGCTCCTGTCACTGCCTGACGTCGTCTAAGAAACACAACAACACCCGGGCTTTTATCATCAGTCATCCATCCCGCCCAGCAACCCCCCGCCCGTCGGGCAATTAAAAATGCTAACTCTGAGTCAGAGTGGCCATTAAGTGAACCCCAAAACCTGTGTAGATTGTCAGTTTTAAGTGTTTCACCCTTTTTTTCTTCGACGCCTTCCTCTTCTTCGTGTTTCTTTTCATCTTTTTCGCCACTCCGTTTCCCGAGCAGGTTCTCGAGATTTTCCCGGCCCTCCTGCCCCCACGCGCAGTTCGTCATCGCTAGACTTTCTCTTCTTCAATGAGCGGCCACTAAATTTTTGTCATTATAGGCGAGGAGCAGCGAAATCTGGACGGAAAAACAAAAACAGAAAAATACATAAGCAGCCTTTGGTCCTTTCGTACTAAATAAACACCTCCCCTGTCACCCAATCACCGGCCACGCTGATGAGAAAAATATCTCAGCTTCGAGTTTATGGCTTCATAAAACCTCGCCGAGGAACAAGAGGTTAAAAAATCTATTGTTTCGCTTCGCCATAAAAAAATCTAAACTCCAAAAGAATTCCGGGGCGTCCCCGCACTCCGACCGCCGCCACCACAGCGTCGCGGTCAGCTCTCCAAATCGGTTGTCATCTCGAATCTATCGGAATTGTAGCCCGCCGCCACTTGAAGGCGAAGAAAAGTGTGTTCTGTCACTGGGGAGTCAGTCAGTCCGTTAGCCAGAAGGCGGCACGTTGTCCAATCGCGAGGGGATGGGTGGTATTTTATTGTTTTGCCTTTTCCCGTTGTTATTTTATTATTTTGCATGTAACCGAAGGACAAGGCGAAATGTGACAAAAGGGGCGAAACTGGAAGAAGGACACAACAAGGAAAAAACAAATGACAACTTTAATACGCAACACTGTCGGATACTCGAATAAATTCCCCGCCCGCTGGACCGTTGAACCGTTGACGGTGACAAGGACGACAAAGACGGCGGCACCGGCAACGGCAACGGCAATGACGACAACGACGTCGTCGGAAGGAGTTTCGACTCTTGGCCGAAAGTCATTTGTTTGTTATTTTGTTGTCCTTCATTTGGTTAAGATTCTGGGTCCTTTCTGCTAGCTTGCCTGCTGGCCAGGAGCGGCGTGTAAGGGAATCCTTTTGTTTCGTTGACACTTTTCGAGGAGTGAATGATGATAATAAAACAAGGAGTCATTCTCGAAGACTCCTGGCGACATCGACGCCGTCGCATTGAATTGCCAATAGCCCTGCTGACATTGTCCAGTTATGTGATGCGGTGAGATGGAGGTGGATAAATGAAGCCGATTGTCCCCTTTTTTTACGGCACGGTCTGGTCCACTCGAACACTCACGTCGTTTGGTGCGTTTTCAATTTTCCCCCAATTGATTGATGGCTGACCCTTCGACGGATGCTTTCTCAGTTGGTCCCCTCGGTGAATAGGGCGTTCGTGAGATTTGGAAAACGCGTGTTGAAACGAAAGCCGATGCCTCAACGAGGCAGTCTTATTTATAGTGCCATCTCGGATGAGGCCTGTACGTGCATCCGGTTCGTGGGTGTTGGGCTGTGACCCAAATTGGGAAAGAAGGCCACTTTAAATTGTTCTCTCTGGGAGGCGATATACTTCAGAGAGGACATTTTTTGCAGACGAGCTCGGACGGACGATCACACTGAGACTTAAGAGATTTTGTCGCCTACAAGGGAAACCATTACTTTAGGTAAGGACAAGAAAATCTTTCGTCCAGTACAAGAATAGCCCCAGTTTTGCGACGAAGACCTGCTTACTAGGATCTTGAGGGCTTCAAGTGACGTGTAGTCCTTAATTTCCTGGAATTTCGAAAGCAAGTGTAGATTCTGCAGATCAGTACCATCACTCTGGTCCTCCTCTGTGAAAGGCATACCTTACCCAGTGGAACAACGAGGACAGATGGCACTAACCACAAACGAAGCACACAAGGAAGAAGCTCCACCTAGGAGGAACAAATGTGGCAGAACACCAGTTTCAGTGCCGACATCATGAAACCAAAAACTTAGCCAACTAGGCACAAAGGACCCCTTTGGGTCTGGACTTAGAAACTTCCTGAGATAGGCATAAGGCGAGTAAAATTCACACTTCGTGACATTCATCCGCGATTCTTCGATGACTCAGGGGGTTAAGTCTCGATTGTCGCAATTCGCGAAGCGGAACGATCTTTTCATGTTCGTGAAGGTTGGAACCCTTCTTTCAGACTCTTACGCTTTCTTGTAGCCCCCTCCGGAAATTATTTGTCAGCAAATGTCCCCGATGACTTCCGAAGTCCCGTTAAAATGGTTCCAAACCACCTTGTCCTAACCCATATACCAACAATTCTCCACCTTCCAAAATGCATTGTTATAGATTTCCGTCTGTAGCTCACCGATTGCTGGAATGAGAGGTCCAGAAGTTCCAAAGGGGTACTATTGTAACTCTAAGGCAGTCGTTTACCGTCGCCACGATGGATGATAACACGATTTTGGAATTCCATGCTTAAAAGATCGACTGTGGCATGTTGCTTCTTCAACATCATTCTTGAGAAGATCGTGCGTAGCTCACAAGTCAACACCAGAGGCACGGTCTTCCAGAAGTCAGTTCAACTGCGAGCTTACGCCGACGACATTGATGTGATTGAACGTTCATAGCGAGCCGTCAATGAGGCGATTGTTGGCATTGAAGTGGAGGCGGCTTAAGCGGGTTTGGCGATGAATGAGGGAAGACGAAGTATATGCTGTCATCGAGGAAGGACACGCAACATCGACAATTTGGACAGAGCGGCACACTAGGCAGCAGAAACTTCGAGGTAGTCAAGCACTTCGTTTACCTCGGCTCAGCGGTAAAGAGGGACAACAACATCAGTACCAAAATCAAACGCAGGATCACTCTTGTCAATGACTTCTTCTTTGGACTCTGAGTAAGAGCTCACTTTCGAATGACTTAACTGGCTTTGTACAACAGCTTGGTCATCCCAGTCCTCCTTTAGGGCGTGCAAACTTGGATGAGGAAGCCGTTAGTCTTTTCGAGAGAAAAGTTCTGTGTGTGATTTGTTGTCCTGTTTACGTTGGCGGCGTCTGGAGAAGAACGACGAACTTTGTAGGCTACACAGAGGCATGCGCCTGACCAAGCACTTTCGGGCACAATGCTTAAGATGGCTAGGCCATGTAGACCGTGTGGACACCACTGCTTTGGCCCGAAAAGTCTGCGAATCCGAGCCGTTGGGACAATGCAATAGAGGATGGCAGATAGAGAACGGCGGATAGAGAACGGCGCACAAAAGAAGATAAGGACCTCAAGCAACTTGGAGTGCGCAATTGGAAGCAGCTGGAGAGGGGAACATGATAGCTGGAGAGGCATTTTGGTTTAGGCCCATGTCCACCCCGGACTGTAGCGCCAGTAAAAGAAGAAGAAGAAGAGCAGAGGGCAGTAAGCATCTACTCTGTCTGTTGATATAACGCTGAGCAGAGCCATGCAGGGCGAATGGACACAACTGCTTCCTTAGGAACACAATAGAGGACATCCTTGTCTCTTTCTTAGCCTTGTCCATGTGCACTTACTTCTGTGCAACAGACAGCGTATTTTGTGTTCATAATTTCGAATTTCTCAGAATATTTGATTGCATTCATCGTTTCCCCTGGTTGAAGAATTTAAAACTCGACTTGTCACTTTGATGTCCACCAAATTGTCTCCATAGCTCACTCTGGGTGGTGACCAGGTTTTAGTTTGTTGGGTTTTCCTCTCCACCCAGCCACTGCCCAGATCTTCATACAAAGTCCCCTTGCATTAGAACTGGCGATGGATAGCTGCCTAAGCGGCGAAGTTTTTTGATCCTTATTCAATTTCTGGGATCATGGGCCGAATTCTTTTACATTTTCTATATGAGATATGTACAAAGAGGTGAAATTTTTTATCATGGGGGCAACTCCCATGTAGTGTGCAATGACTTGCACCGTTTTTATTGCGACTGCAACCACGGGTTCTCGGTTGGTTTTGGAAGATACGATCTCCCGAACGGAATTTCTCAAACCAACGCCGGATGGTGCGTTTCAAATCTGCCATGTTCGGTATTGGTTGCCACAGATGCCTAGGGACAATTTTTCTTTCTATAAAAATAATTGGTCAGGCTTTTCGCCTTTAGATACACAGACTCAACGAGTGGTGAAAAATGTAATGCTATCCTTTGAGTTAGCATCTTTGCTTTCTATAGAATGACTTCGGGCATTGATCAGGATTAGCAAGCCCTTCACTGGTAACTCGTTTGGTCGTAGAAAACGTTGTAGTTATGGTATCTGGAGCAAGTCCTACAAAGAATAGGCTGGGCTCTAAAATAATTTGCCTCGTGAGCCCTTCACTTCATGGTGACATGTGAAAGCTGACCACATCGTTGTCTTCTTAATGACGAAACCAGATTCATTTTCTTGTGGCACGACCACTCTTTACCCGAGCCAATTGTTTCGCACAACACTGTAGGCCTCCCAGAACCAATCCAAACTCTGTCATGTTTCAAATTCTTCCTCGGTCTACCTAAATGCGATCAGCTCTCCTCGGTGGACTTAAATTTGAAATCTTAAGTTCTTTTGCCACAACGGAAGTGCTTCTCTCAAATCTCCGAAAACAGAGCCTTCCCCTGCCAGAAAACCGATCATTCCCTTATCGATTGGCTTGAGACGTCCTTTTATCCTTTTTACGCACAAATTTCAAACATCCATCAATAAGCAGCCCTTCTAAGGCTCAGTTAGAACGAAGCCTATCCTTTCTCGCAGATATTTTTCCTCCCCATAACGTGTTGCTGTGCGTGCGGACTTTGACGAAATGAATTCACATCACGCAGGAAAAGGGATAAATTATAAAATATTGCGCGAAGCCATAGAAACAATGCACACACTGCTGCCACCAGGACAAAATTGCCATCAACACTAATCCTGTCATGTGCGTCGTCGACACGAGCAGTGAGTCCTTCTGTTGCATAAGGATTCGCATTTCGTCTGCAACTGCTGTGTGCAACAAGGCGCAGCTAAATTACCACCGCTGTCGTCATCGTTCTCATCGTCGTTGCCGCTGCCGTCGCCACCACCGTCGCCAATCAGTCATTGTTGCCCAGATGCCGGCAAACGGAGCATAAGTGTTCACCCCAATACAATAACCAAGTGGCACTCGGAGGCGAGAATTCGCAAGGATAACACCACCAGCAACAATAATACAAAATAAATGCGAAGGAAAAAATAAACGGAAGAGGAGTGTGAAAAGAATGAAGCACACAATGGGACGTTAAATGGAATCCTCGTCGCGCTCCTCAAAGTGTCACTGTGACGTGGCTGCGTCAGGAAGGAAACAAAATATCCTCGTGCCCCTTGGATGGGCTCAGTCAGTCGGGCATAAACCTCATACGCCATTTCCCCCGGATGTCTCGTATCGATGTAACAATGATACAACACCGCACCACCGCCACCACCGCTCTTGATGGCGGAAAGGATTCCCAGGCAGGTGGAAATGCGGGTGACACGACTATGAGCTGCAGGTATGCATGCCACAGCACACACACCACACACACACCCAAAACAACACGACACACAATCGTCGAGAGCTATGAGACACTTGAGTTCATGGCGCTGCTGTTTTGTTGCTTCCCGTTCCTTCTGCCTTGCGCCGCCGCTGCCTAGCACAATCTCTTCAACTGGCATTGTGCATGAAGTTCCAGCCACTTGGTCACGTTACCGTGTCACTGCGGCATGCTACCATCTCGCATACATGTGTCGTGTCAGGCTCTTGAGGCGCTCGCTTTGAGTGACGCGCGCGTTATTAGCACGTAATCAAAACACATCACTCACTCACTCACGTCGTGGATCATAAAGCGGAGCGTCGGCGAACGGCAACGACACCGACAGCGTCGACGGCGGAAATGAAGAAGATCCTGAATGCCGAGATAAAGATACACCACACACGCATACAAGTGGGCACGGCATATGGAGTCCATTTCGCTTTAGCTTCAGCAACATCTTTCTCATCCAGCTGATCACACGCTCCAGACCAGCAGGCACTTATCTCTCACCCTCGCCACGAGGTGAGACATCTCGACGCTGGTTGCCGCGGTCCCCAACCACCGCGCCGCCTGCCAATTCCCCGTCCAAGGGGTTCAACAATTGTTCGTATCGCATTTTTGAGGCACGAATCAAAGTATCGAGTTTCGATTTCCGTTTTGTGTGCGCTTCCTCTTCCTTCTTCGCCAGCGAGGGGGACAACGACGACTCGGCGTTGCGGCGCGCTGCGGCAGGACGGGTAATCGCTGTACCCCTCTAGGTATCGATTACGCGACGCGTAACATTCTGCTGCAGGAAGAAAAGCGTTAAAGGTGTCGCGATTGATTATCGCTATGGGAAGCAGCAACGACAGCGACAACGGCAAACGGCAACGACAACGACAACGCCAACACGAACGACGACAACGAAGACGACGGCTACGACCAGGATGGCGATGATGGCGGTGCGTGTTCTTTTACGATTTCCCCACGCTGTTCTTGGAGGTGTCTACCCTCGGATCGCAGCACATCATCATCAATTTGAAGTTTAACTTCCACTTCCTTCACTGCTGCCACCGCCTGCGATTGATGGCGGTGAATTTCGGGCGCGTACTCCTTCAAATGGGGTTATGAGGATAACGGATAGCGATACGTGAAACCTTAAAAGTTTTCACTTTGGAAGTTGAATGCATGCCTCCGTCGCCAGGAGGGCCTCAAGATGGGCCGGGTATCGAAGATGGTACGAGGGAGTTCCAGGAAGTCAGTGAACTCGCGTCGATCGCTGATGAAACACGATCAGTTGCCACTGAATGAATGTGGGAGTTTGAGGGTCAACGAGAGAAGCCATTGAGCGGAACCCAAATTGGCTGCTCCTTGTCCAAGTTTTCAGACACAATGTGTTGCTTGAATGTGCCTCTATCTATCTATCGAGTGACTTGCCGATGAAGAGCAACGGCAAGTTGTGGATGTTCATGCAATGGGTACCGGCTCCAGCCTTATACGAATGGTAATTTTCTTTTGACCGCGTAGAGGGAGCGGAAGTGTGAGAAGTCCTCTACACGATGGATGGCACTCCGGACAACAAGTGCAACTATGAGAGCACCACCAGCAGTGAATGACACTGTTTAATCACAATTCCTAGGATTGTGTCGATGAAACATGAATTCATTGGTACACACCAGCGACAAAGAAACGGTCACCCCGCAAACGTGCTGCGAAGAGAGTGAAGACTGTTTTCTGGGAAGGGGCAGAAATGATCATTGAACGCTTCTTTGTCTTCTTTGAGTGGCATTGCAATTCGGAGTGGACCTGGCCTCAACCATCATTTCAGCAAGCCATCGCCAATTTTGCCAACCAAGCAGAATAAGGCCCTTCTCGACTTGCATGCTCCATCTCAGAGCGGGTCGTCCTCTGTTGCGTTATCAGAATGGCTCGGATTGAAAGACTTTTCATGTCCAAGCAGAGTTATCAAGCCCCTCTACATCACCTAGCCACCTTTATCGTTGTATTTCTTGACGCTTCAACGTCAGCATCAACTTCAAGGATTTCCTTATTCGTTTTGAAAAATGTCAAAGCTTCTGTGCCAAAGACATCCAGAAACCGTACTTTTCACATGGGTTAAAGAAAAGGACCATCACTAGGACAAGTGTTTCGAAACTCAAGAAGACTATGTTCGGAGACAAATCGCAAGGTTTCCTAACTTTTCATATTTGCCAGAAGTAGTGAGTCTATACATACAATCCCCAACCCTACAGCTACCCATGTTTGTAAGTCAACTCCAAGCTGGTGATGCAGGGGGCAGTATGCACCCCATACCTGCACACATTTTCTGTACGGTCACTGTTTCAATTTATACTTATATGGACATCTTAGGTCCTGACGCGTTCCTAGGAATCTAAAGAACTTACCAGCTGCACAAAAATATAAAAATTTAAGTTTTTTTCAAATCTTTGAAAACTAAGTAACCCCATTTTTATAAACGGCATGCTCCTAAAGCTTGCTTTTGATAATCTGAGAAGACACATATATTCTTCTTTCGATAGATAGAGTGGGACTGGGATGATCAAGGTGTTATATAAAGCAAGCTTAGTCCTTCGAGAGAGGGCTCTATTACTCAATTGTCTCTTTAGCACAAACAAGCAGCGATTGGCGAGATTTGTCCTGCGTTTGATTATGAAACCGATGTTGTTGTACCTATTTACTGTGGAGCCGAGGTAGACAAAGTAGACAAAGACTACCTCGCAGTTTCTGCTGCCTAGTGTGACGCTCTGTCCGAGACGCCGATGTTGTGTGTCCTTCCTTAATGACAGCATGTACTACGTTTTGCCCTCATTTAACCACCAGACCCATTTTAGCCGCTTCCGCTTCAATGCCAATCACGTGAATGTCGGCGGCGTAAGCTAGCAGTTGAACGTACTTTTGGAAGACCGTGCCTCTGGTGTTGACTTGTGAATTACGCATGATCTTCTCAAGAATGATGTTGAGAAAGTCACATGACAGTGCGTCGCCTTGTCTAAAACCTTTTTTGACATCCATCGTACACAATCTGACGAGCTTAGTAGGAATGCCAAAACTAGACATGGCACTGTATAGCTCGTCTCTATGCACACTGTCATATGCGGCCTTGAAAGGAATAGATGGTGAGTGTCGATCTGCATTTCTTGGGATTTTCCAGGATCTGCCGTAGTGTGAAGATTTGGTCGATGGTGGACTTCCCTGGCCTGAAATCACACTGATAAGGACCAATCAGGTTGTTGACAAACGGTTTCAGGTATTCACACAGTACGGAAAAAGGATCTTGTATGCGATGTTAAGGAGACTTATCCCTCAATAGTTGGCGCAGTCGAAGGGGTCTCCTTTCTTGTAGACCAGACAAACTGCGCTGAGATTCCACTCATATGGGTATGACCGAGCTGGTGCATGCGCCCAACTATGACATCTCCAGGTGTTTTAAACAGTTCTGCGGACGGTTCGTTCGCTCTAGCAGTTTTGTTCGACTTTAGTCTCGATTTTGCTACCTTGTCCTCGTCTAAGTGAGGGGGATGGAATTCTTGCCTATAATCGTCCAAATTGAGGGGAATATTCTGCCTAACAGCGGGATTTGGGCCGTCATCGTCGTTTAAATGATCTGTCTGCAGAAATGATCTTTCCAGATTCTCAGAATCGATTGCGACTCTACTACGAGGTTTCCGTTTTGGTCCCGGCAGGCTTCGGTCCGAACCCTGTATCCATCGAATAGCTGTTTCACCTTTCGGTAAGACTTTCGGACTTCATTCCTGCTATAACACCTCTCCATCTCTCCGACCGCGCGCTTCTCATGATCTCTCTTTTTCCTTCTGAGAAGCCGGTTCTCTTCCCCTCTTTTCTATTCGTAGAGCTCACGAACAGCTCTTGTGGTTCGATGCCTTCTACGCCTGCTGTTTATTTGCATGTGACTGCCTGAACTCATCGTCAAACCATGGGTTCCTTCTGGGTGATGGCTTGAGACCCAGCACACCAGCGGCAGCTTTCTTGATTGCTTCTTGACAACGTTTCCATTCTTCTTCTATTGTCAGTGGAGGAAGCGTAAAACTTAGAGAGATAGAGAGAGTAGACATTTTGTCCGGGTCTTAAATTTATTTTTGAGGGCTGTTGTTGACAGAATTTTAACTCTTTTACTCGTAAGACATTTTTAAGGATGTGAAAGTCCTTAGAAGTGCGAACTCTATTTTCTCTCTTTCTCGTATATTCCAATAAAGCCTTTTAAAGACGACAAGGTTTCCAACTCTGGACATTCGCCTCTCAACGGAATTCTGAACAGCGAATCCTCGTACCCTGAAAAACACATTAATTATTGGCAACATTACGACAGCTCACTCCAAGTCACAAGTTCACTGATTCCTTCATCAATAGCAAACGTTCGGCGCAACTATCACGCTGCTGCCATGTCAAGCACAATCATTACGTGGCGACAAGTTCTTGTTGAATGCGTATACAGACCGCAAAATTAATTGCCGCAGCACCCGCAGTTGGCCGCAACGCTGAGCGTAAACAAAAATCCAATAATCTAATGATTAATTGTCCTGTGGCTTATTCATTTCTGAATCTTATCGATGGCGGCAGGAAACGAGCGGACAACCAAGTAAACAACTCAAGACAAGCATACACAGTATCTGCGAGCTATAAATCTCAAAAGTGTCACACTAAGTCTGCGATATGTGTGCGCGGCAAAATATGCGCGCCAGTGTGCGTTCCATGTTATCCTTCGACTCACTATGATGTCTGTCATAATGAATACACGAAGAGATCTATTGAAAGACAACATCACTGCCGCCGTAGTTCCGAGGGTATGTTGTATCGGCAGCTACTCCACGCCGGGGCTGGGGTGTGACGGAGGATATTTTGTTTTCCAAATCGATGGCAGCGTATCCGAACACATTTGCACGCATAAATGTGGCAATAAATTACAAGGAAACTTTCGCTTTTTCCACACCACCCCTTCCCCCAAAAAAAAAAAAGAAACACACACACACACCCCCGTCCCATTCGGCCCACACCCACAACAGAGCCAAAGCACCCAGCAGCAGGGGAAACCCATCGAAACCTACTGAGACACATCCAGAGGGCCATTTAGTTTTGATCAATTCTCTTTTGGGGTTTTCTTGGATTCCCTTCCGAACGGGGTGGGTGGGTGGCCTTCTCTTTGGTTTCCTTTTTTTTTTTGCTGTGTACTGCTGGTCTCCTGCTGTCAGAAATCACGGCGACTGATAGTGCCGACGACGTCGAGAAGCGCCTTATCTGGACGTAACGAAATGATACCACCGCCACCTAACCGCCACAGTCCGTTCCCCACTCCCACCAACCACACATCACCGACAACCAAAGAGACCGCGCAGCGAAGGATCCTTGTCAGCATATCCAACTTCGAGTGGAAATTTAAGGATTTAATAAAATAAAATAAAATACTGCTGATTGCCGTCAAACGAACACACACACACACACACACATACCTACACAATGGGGGCGCTTGGGGAAGGGCGGGGTAAGGATGCGGTTCGAAGGAGAAGAAAACTTCGATTCCTTCGAACGAATCCCGAATCCTTCGGAATGATCAATTATTCCCAATAAAGGCAAAATTTATTCCCACATCGAGTTGGGTTCTGCTGATGATTCTCAGATGGCGGGCGTCAGAAGACGGAGCAGCGTGCACCGGCTGCCGTAAAGGCCCATATGATGGCAATAATAAAAATGAAAATCCATTTAATGGAAGATGCGTCGTCCCCAAGTGAAAATTAACCCCACCGCTGCCGGCGACCGGGGACGCTAGTCATCCGCCATTGACAGTGATGCCCACCCCCAATCCAACAGTCACATAAATGCCACTTGTCGCATACGACCGGCGTTTTTATTATTGCGTAAGGGCAGGACACGCAAATTATTTAACGGCACACATGGCCATCTTTCGCTCGACAAAATGGGGGGCGGCAGCGGTAATTTTTGTGTGAACGCACGACACACGCATGAAGAAACAGAAAAATGTGAGCACGCAACAAAAGGGACGCATTGAGAAGTCGCCACTGTCGTCGTAGTCGTCGTCGTTGTAGCTTGCTGCTTGCCGCTTGCCGCTTGTCGCCAGTCGCTTTCAAAAGTTGCCCCGGCTGTCTCCAGAGAGCACTTCTAAGTTGATGATGCTGCCGCTGCTGCTGCTGGTGTTTAGGAGGCGGGTGTGGATACTTTGATCCCTTCTATTTCCATAAATGCCCCCATCCGCCGCCCATCATCAACACCACCGAATGTCCAAGTGGGCTGTGCAGCCCTTATAACCTCAGAGGGCGGACGCTTGCGGAAGCTGGAGTGAAAAATATTGCGATGTGAAAAGTGTCAGAAACATGTGAGGCTTTTGCTGAAATGCAAGATGAACCGTACGAAATGAAATTGCAAAATAACGGTCGACGGGAAAACTCTTGATCTGATATATGAATACCGTTTAGAAAAGGGCAGGGAGGGGGGGGGGGATGGGGGATGGTCATGCCATACGTACCACCCTGGTGCTGGTCGTTGGCAATTTACCGTCAAATTCCCGTCCACAAAGCACAAAACGCACATTCAGTGCCAACGAACAGATAGCGTTTGTTTGTGTGCCGAGGGGTTTGGCAGTGGATGGGGGAGAGAGGTGAAGGGGGGGGGGATTAGGTGAACGTTGTCACAATATCCTTTGACATTTGTCATAACTCGAAGATGGTAATGTGTGCTGCGGAAGGGCGTAGGTGGAGTGAGATTCCTGGAAGTCAGGAAAAGTAACTGAGTTGACAGAATTTTTGATTCTGACACTTTGCACGAGATTTGACAGCGTTCTGTCACATTGACAAGTGAATTTCGTTCAGATTTTCCCTTTTTCAAAATCTGAAATGTGTTACATGTGTGCGAGTGCTGGTAGGTTGCGAAGAACTGAGGTGAAAGGTGGAGCTGACAACTCAAATGATGACATTCTATGATGCTTACGAGAATGGATGACAGCAGAGTGGGAGAGATAGAGAGAATTCCGCAAAACTGTTTCGTATATGGGGATTAGGGTGGGGGAGTGTGTCGAAGATTTGATCATGACATTTAAACGGTTATGAAGTGGGACGACGGCGCTTCGAAGGAAATGGATTTATGATTGATGATGTTTCTTTGTCCAGTTCCCTGCTGCTTCATTGGCAACTCTAGTCAGCCGGACCAAACCACTTGTGGTGGTGGCTTCCTACCAAAGCACGTGGCTGAAGGTCGCAGAACTGAATAAGCCGTAGCAGTGCGATGGTATTGAAGGTCGATGTACCGTC
Source organism: Eristalinus sepulchralis (assembly GCA_944738645.1). Taxonomy (NCBI): domain Eukaryota; kingdom Metazoa; phylum Arthropoda; class Insecta; order Diptera; family Syrphidae; genus Eristalinus; species Eristalinus sepulchralis. The sequence continues at coordinate 32,705,414 of OX122885.1, read as the reverse complement.
CGCGCATAGAGGCAATGAGTTATTTTGTAAAGTGAGGCATAATGAAGGATACGGATGTCACCGAATATGAATAGAGACAGGTTGCGAAGAGAGAAGACTGTAAACCGGCATAAGGAGACGCTACACACTGCGGAAATTTCAAAATCTGCAGGGACGAAAAGAATTTGAAATTTTTTCTGGACAAAGATCTGCCCAGGGCTAACTACTCACAAATTGTCACAAATAGCTAAGGTGTGGTCTAAAGAGGAGACACTCCTCCAACATTCTCGATATCCGAACATTCCATCATCATCATCACCTTGTTGTAGCCAAGGTAAGAAGCCGGATATCCAGACAGCAACGGAGGCGAGATAGGCCAAAACGGCTTGACGTAGCTTAACAGGAAGCCTATAAGGCATCGAACAACAAGAGCTGTTAGAGAGCTCTACGAACAGAAAAGAAAGGGAAGAAAACCGGCTTCTCTGATGGAAAAAGAGAGAGCATGAGAAGCGCGCGGTCGAAGAGATGGAACTCCAAAAGTTTTGCCGAAAGGTGAAACAGCTATCCGGTGGATATAGGGTTCGGATCGACGCCTGCCGGGACCAAGACGGAGACCTAGTAGTAGAATCGCAATCGATGATGAGAATCTTGAAAGGTCACTTCTGCAGACTTTTAAACGGCGTTGACAGAATGTTTCCCTTAATTTGGACGATGATAGGTAAGAATTCCGTTCCCCCGACTTAGACGAGGACCTGGACCTGGGCCTCAACCAACACACCTCTCCAGCCAGCACGATCTTTCGCCAGCTGCTGCCAGTTGCGCACTCCAAGTTGGTTGAGGTCCTTCTCCACTTGTGTGCGTCACCTTAGCCTAGGTCGCCCTCTATTGCGATGTCCCAAGGACTCAGATTCGAAGACTTTTCGGGCCGGAGTAGTGGTGTCCATACGCTCTACATGGCCTAGACATTTTAAGCGTTGTATCCGAAGACGCTTGACTGGGCGAATGTCGCTGTAGAGCCCATAGAGTTGGTCGTGAAATTTTCTCCTCCAGATGCCATCAACGCAAGCAGGACCAAAAATCGCACGCAAAACTTTAAGTTTCTGCCAAACAAAAAAGCAAAACATTAAAGGGAAGTAGTTAGCGTGCCCTCCAGTACACGATTGTGCTTTTCAAATTTAGGTCTCTTCAGAAATTTTGTTTTAGAAATGTTGGGATGGATATTTTGAAAAGTCGTCGTAGCCGTGGCGTAGTAGGTAGTAGTAGGTAGGTGCGTCGACCCACATGTCGATTCCCGGACGGAACACCTCGCAACTTTTCACGGCACCACCTCTTTCGAGTTGCTGACAACACTCAAAGAGTATCAATGATGCGTTGAGTCTATGAAGCGTTGAGTCGGCAACAATCTGTAGGTCTCTTCTACTCGTAAGAGAACAGTAGCACGCACAACACGAGTAGTTGTTGTAGAAGCTAGGCCCTGGTCCCCTGTGGGCTGCTGTGCAACTCACTTATTATTTTAACTATTTTGAAAATTCGATTTTGTCAAGTTCTTGGATGTTTATAGGAGTTCAAACAACACGTTTAGGGGCTACACAACCACAAACCAGTCAGTCCACCTTTCTTCTTGAAAGTGTCTAAGCTTCTTCAGCTTCTTCAGCTTCTCCGGCTTAGAGTGTGCTCCTTCTCTTGGCCCCTCAGTTTTTGTTTTTTAAAGAAGAGAGTCCCGCAGTTCCGCACAATAGCTACACCCCTTTCTTCATGCCAGTGAAGACGTACTTGAATGAGTCTTGATGCAGTTGGTGACTGGTTTAGAGTGACAAAGAGTTACTTCACAAAATTCCAGATCGCTGTCCGCTACAGCAAATGTATGCATTTCTGCATGAGGTAGGATGGAAGAAGACTTATGTAGGATTACCGTGCGGAGTGGACTTGGCCATCAAACAGCCGGCTTATTCTTCTGTCTGCTACCTCCCATTGCTCATAAGTTGGCTAGCGTCCGTTTTCACTAGTGGGTGCTAAATCTGACACATTGCAGACATTGAGTACCACCACAGCTCTCAAGGGACTAGGGCCTGGCGTGTTCATCATGCTACTCGCCTGGCACGTGCTATTGTTCTCTCACAGGTAGAGGGGCTCCTCGAACAGGGTAGAGGACTCGAAAGAGGTGGTTCCATGAAAAATGCGAGATGTCTGTGAGGCGAATCTGGTACCTACGGGGCAGGTGTCGACACACTTACCCACCACGCTACGGTGACCACATAAAACTTTCCTTAAAGGTCTTGATGAGTTCATACACGATGTCGATGGAAAAGGAAATCGGCTAGATCGTGAAGAGTGTGGTAGAAATGTTGGTTATGGCGCTGAATAGATCATCTTGTTGTACGCTGTATAAACGAAGTCGACAAATAGGCGATAGTTACCGAGTGGCACTTTCAAGCCCTACTTTCAACCGTCAGGACAGATCAATTTTGCAGACAGCATCATTTGAAGCTCTCTCTCTCTGTCTCAGGCCCTATTTTCCTTAAGGTGAGATCATTGGACCGTTGCCCTCACTTCCAACGTGGCTACAGACAGTGCGTTCTATGGCCACTTACAGCTATAGGACGCACTGCTTCGTTGTCTCATCTTTCTCTCTCTCTCCGACAGGAGTTAAACTGTTTGCTGAAAGTCGCCTGACGAGTGTGTCCTCATTCAATATTTGGAGCTGTATAAAAGTCGTGGCCCCAGTCCTACTTCATGGTGCGGAAACCTGGACACTACTAAAAGCGGAAGAGGATGCCATTGGTCTCTTCGAGAAAAAAGTTCTGCGTGCGATTTTTGGTCCTGTTTGCATTGATGGCATCTGGAGAAGAAGATTTAACGACGAACTCTATGGGCTGTACAGCGACATCCGCCTAGTCAAGGGTCTTCGGATACAACGCTTAAGCTGGCCATGTAGAGCGTATGGACACCAATGCTTCGGCCCGAAAAGTCCTCGAATCTGAGCCATGGTCTTCAGGATCCTTGGCCCAAGTGGCTTAACCAAGTGAGACCAACTGTCGAACGCGTCATCTTTATATGGAGATCTTATCTGTACAAATTTGGACACCACAAGACTGTGAACACATGTTCACAAATAAGCGCCTCTGCAGACCCACCATTGTCCATGTCATGACAACACCAGTGCCCGGATTAAGGAACGAAAATGCAAGTTGATGGACAAAACTGACGACCATCATTCAAAATTCATTTCAACCAAAGCACTTCGAAAATGATCAACATCCCTCGACGACAGAAGTCACCCGAAGGACTGTGATTAGTAGCAACTGCATCTTGCTCGCACCCCGCATTACCAGGAAACAGAATCGATAATCGGGTAAACGCTGTCGCACACTCAATCAGTCGCCAACAACACGCAACGAACGCTCAGTGCGGCTCTCCAATAATTTCTCTAACTACAGCACAAATCATCCTTTCATCCTCAAGTTAATCGCACAAAGGGACTCGAACTATTTACCGTCTGCCTCACTGCAGTGGCCACAACAATTGAAGAGGGCCCGGCCTCGGGTCGGCCCAAAACCAATTAAAAATCGAATTGTCGACATTCAATTAAGTCCCCTCTGCTCCACAAGCGGTCACTCATTCGTTGCGACTCCGGCCCAGTGAGCCTGGTCAGCCTGGTCAGCATGCCGCAGCGCCACTCCGTTACTATTCACTTCTGCCTGAATCCTGGCAGACAGGTGGATAAATATTTATGGCTCATTTGCATAATAGATCAAAATTTAATCCCAAGTTAGTAACTGCAAATCGCAACTCCTACGGAAATGGTCCGGCCTAAGCTCGTTACCGTCCTCATGGCAATCGCAGTCGTAATCATGGTCATCAGCGGCAGGCACTAGCATCGTCATCGCAGTTGGACACACTTTGCCGCCCGAATGGTGATTAGGAACGAAATTGTTTTCGACCCCAGTCAGGCCTATTCCAAGCACCGCTGCTGGTCACTGTGTTCCGTTGTTGATGGTGGCGGTGGGGGGAGGTAATGGGGCCGCCGCAACGTCAATTGAATCAGTTAATCGGCAAATTAAAGGGTATAATGCGTCAGTTGCAGTCTACCCATGGAGCGAGGTAATTAAAGGACTTAGGACTGCTACCCAAATCGGAGCACCACTTAAAAACCCCTGAAAGACCAATAAAGTCCCCAACCGCCCCGTCGTCCCGTTCACAGGGGGGAGGGGGCGGTGCCGCCACCACGTCCTCCCACCACATCCATGCGCTCCTTGACGAGTCCTTTCTGCTCGGTCATTGTGCATAATGAATCGCGATGATTTGGAGTAATAAAAAATTGCGACAATTTGTCAGGAGGCGAGTGGTGGGTGGCGGCGGCGGTGGCGGCGGGGGCTGGTGTGACGGAGTATTTGTGTTTGAGGTTTCGCAAAACTTGCCAACTCCAGGGGGGGCCTGGCGAAACTTTCCCGTTCCTGTTCGATTTGAATAAATGACTTATGGCGGCGATGGCGGTGTCGGTCGGTTGGTGGCGGCAGCAGATACGGCGCGACACCACCGACGGGCGAAGAAGTGCGGAAGCGACAGCAGGATAACGGACAAAAAGTGTTCATATATCCTTGGCAGTATCGCGGTGCGGTTACTTTTCTCTCACTCCATCGGCCCACCCACACCACAACCCTCCCGAGCGTTGGTAATAAATTAGTTTCGTTGCCGCCATTTCACACAACTTTCAATGTTTGCGGATAATTTGTAACCGAAAGAAGCAAAGCAGCAGAGAAGACGACCCACAGAGAGCATTCTGGAGGACCTGCAGAGGGAATCTGCGAAACTTTCAAGGATGACTGATAACAATTTATATGAGGTTTTTTTTTTTCTTTGCCTCTTTATGCGGTGTGTCTCTATTGGGTCCCTCTTCCGGCTTGGTTCCGGTTGTTTTTCGTGAGCAGCTCGTTTCTTTTTTTCCTTGCCACGATTTTTTCTGTGCATATACTATATGTTGCGTAGGTCTCGCGCTGAATGGGATGGCGGATGTTTTGTTTTTCTTGCGTCTCGGATGGTGGTGTTTATGTTTTGTGGCATGGATCTCGGCAAGCCGGAGTGTTTTTCTTGCCGCTCATTCAGACTTTGGGTCAAGGATGTTGTGATGGTGTTTGTGCTTCATTTTTGGTTGAGCGGATTTAGGTTGCAAGCGGACCCGACCAGGGATGTGTTTGCAGTTTTGTTCCGTTTAATTGGATGCAATAAGGAGGTGACTTTCTGCACGACGGGTATCTGGTATCTGGTTGGGATTAGCTCCTTTATTTATGTGAGCAGATACTGGCCGATTTGCTGGGATGAGGGATGCAGTTCAGGAGGTGGTACGGCTGCTTGAATTAATGTTGAAGTTGAAGACGGAGTCAGTAAGTGCTCTGCTGAACAAATGGAGAAATGGAGTATAAAGTGCGTAATCCACGTCCGACTTCGGTTTAAATTAATTCTTTGTCATCAGATGATGTTAATGTTCCTCATGATGTGTGAAAAATTCTATTCCCTTTATTATACAGGGTGGACTAAATACACACTTAAAAGGCAAAGTCGTTCAAAGCTCTGGCACAGTTGACGTGGACTTACTTCACTTAAATTTTCCCAACCATCAAGAAGGGTTTTGATCCGTAGCTCACAGACTGCTTTAATGCTCGCCTGCTTTGATCGTTTTTGGACTGTTGGCATAAATATTGGGTTTCCAATATTCAAGTGGGTCAAATCGCAGCACCTACTCGGCCGATTGACATCGCCAATACGACTGATACCACGATTTGGTCCATTTGAAGATCTATTGTGCCGTTGGCTGTGTGGCAGAGTGCGCTCTCCTGCATGGAAAAGAGGTCGTCAAGTCCATATTTTCCTCTTAAGTGCAACGCCCAGATGACTTTTGTGAATTCCAGGTGCGGCGGTGATGTTTGTAGATGTTTGTTAACGTAGGCTTCGAGATGAAAATAAGTTTCTTCAGAAGAGATGATTTTTCACCCAAAAATTGTATCCAACTAAAGCTGCCCTATATCTCTAACTGTCAAGCGATAACGAAGTTTAGAGAATAATCCGATATCTCTGTGCAGAATTTTTCTCAGTCTAGTTCGTAGTCGGTGAGCCCCACTTGTCAATTTGTTCACACCTCAAATCCAAACACACTGTTTTCCTCGTCCACGGACCGTAATAGGTCTTTTAACGGGCTACATCTCACCATAGATTCTCCGGTCCAAAAGAAGGGAGACCCCTTCGACTGCGCCAACTATCGAGGGATCAGTCTCCTTAGCATCGCGTACAAGATCCTCTCTACCGTATAGATCAGTGTGGCTTCAGGCCAGGGAAGTCTACCATCGACCAAATCCTTACACTATGGCAGATCCTGGAAAAGACCCAAGCAGTGTAAATCGACACTCACCATCTATTCCTTTCAAGGCCGCATATGAGAGTGTGCACAAACATGAGCTATACAGTGCCATGTCTAGTTTTGACATTCCTACCAAACTGTTTAGGATGACGATGAAGAACTCTCGCTGCTCCGTCAAGGTCGGGAACGAACTAACTCGTGACTCACATGTTAAGACCAGAAGCACGATCTTCCAGAACGACACTGACGTGATTGGACGAACACAGCGAGCCGTAAATAAGGCATTTGTTGGCACTGAAGCGAAGTCGGCTCGAATGGGTTTGGCGATAAATGGGGGCAGCGAAGTATATGCTGTCATCAAGGAAGAACACATAACATCGACGTCTCGGACAGAGTGTACCACTAGGCAGCAGAAACTTCGAGGTAGTCAAGGACTTCGTCTACCTCGGCTCCGCGGTAACACCAATACCGAAATCAAACGTACAATCACTCTTGCCAATGACTTCTGCTTTGGGCTCTGAGTAATAGCCCCTCCTCTCGAAGAACGAATCTGGCTTTGTACAACGGCTTGATCATCCCAGTAGTTCTTTACGGTGCAGAAACTTGAACGCATCTAAAAGCGGCTAAGGAAGGCCTTAGTCTTTTCGAGAGAAAAGTTCTGCGTGCTTAGTGTGGTCATGCTATATAGGCTGCACGGCGGCATGCACCTGGACAAGCGTCTTCGGATACAACGCTTAAGACGCAAGGCCTTGTAAGCGTATGGACACCGCTGCTCCTGTTCGAAAAGTCTTCGAATCTGAGCCATTGAAACAACGCAACAGAGAATGGCCTAGGTTGGGATGGCGTACACAAGGAGGAGATCGACCTCAACCAATTTGGAGTGCGCAGTTGGAGGCAGCTGGCGAGAGATCGGGCTAGTTAGAGAGGCATGTTGGTTGAGGCCCAGGTCCACCCCGGACAGTAGCGCCAGTAAAAGAAGAAGAACAGGCTACGTCCCATTTTGACCTTTAATCCGCCGAAAATTGGAATCGGCAAGTCTGCAAAAAACGCCAAAATTTTAGGTCTAGTACAGCAAAGCCCCCGGTATCCAGTTTAAGGTAACATTAGTCAGCTTGAACTGAATGCCCATCAACAACAACTGGAAAGTAGGTATCATTGTATAAAAACTGGAGAGGCTTTCCAGAATGTACTCGCTTCACTAACCTAATACCGGGCATCTCCAACTGGTGTGGAACACCTGCGACCTAATCGTTCATATGTCGAATATGTCTTAACGGTTCGGATAATCATCGAACAATCGGTTGAATGGAACTCCTTCATATATTTGCTATTCGTGGATTTCGAAGACACCATCTGGAATGTTTTGAAAAGCATTGGATTACCTTCATTATTTATTGAGCCCATTCAGGTGCTGGATCGTGACTCGTCTTGCAAGGTTCGGTTTAAGGGTAAGGAGACCAGCTCCTTCAAAAGCTATAGAGGTGTAAGACTACAGCCTTACATATGTATCACCCTTACTGTTTATCTTTGCCATTGACCTTGTGTTACACAGCAAAAACAACGCCGCTTCCAAGGGAATCCAGTGGTCACTGAAGAAGAAACTCCACAACCGCGATTACGCTAATGACATAAATTTGTTATTCAACTCCTTAGCTCTGGATATATTTTCACGCGTTGTTCTAAAGACCACCGTTGCCAAGACATAAATATTGAGAATCGGCTCAAAGACCGACGCACTTCTGATACAAGGCGGGTACCAAATCAAGGTTGTCGCCAAAATCATACCTCAGCAGTGTGAAGATGGAGGTGTAGACCACGTCAGTTTTTTTCTTGGTAACGTCGGTAGGTTCAGCCAGCTCTCCAACTGACTCAAGTTTCGAATACTCAATACGCACTGTTATACGAATGTGAGATTTAGAAGACAATGCTGATAGTCCATCATTGTTCGCAAGCCTCAGTTCTTCGTTAACAAATGCTTTAGACGAATACTGAAGCTCTTCTCGCCGTAATGGATAACGAGCGAAGAGTTGCTGGGAAGAGCTTAACTGAAACCCATCTCCACGAATATCTAGCAAACGCTGCCATCACTTGGACACCACAAGGAATGCCCAGTCACGTTCGACCACATTCAGCATAGAGATGGACCATGGAGAAGGAGCATTAACAGGCCGGCAAATCATGGCCCCAAGTGATGAGGTGACTGAGTCTCGTGAAGGTCTTTCGGAGAATCCCTGATACCGCAGTATGCTCCATAGGACCTCCCTTTCAATGTATTCAAAAAAATGTTTCATTTTGTATTTGTACTTATCCTATATATTGGGAGTACAAATTTGGCTTGTTTACTGTGTTCAAAAACTGCTCTTACTGAAAAAACTCAAAAAGTTCATCACTCAGAGTATTGTCCGTAGAAAGTGACTTCGTTTTCCTATCTCTCTGATAAATTTTTTTCTGTTATTGATCTAATCCTGAAGCCATTCTTCGCTTCATCAAAAACCTCGCACCGTCGTCGACTCAAAACGTTTTGCATCCGTCGAAAAAGACTGTACTCGGAAGGAGCAAGGTCTGGAGAATAAGGTGGGTGGAGTAAGACCTCCCATTTCGAAGTTTTTGACCGCTACAGCCATGTGGAGCCGACGGTTATCATGTTGCAAAATCACATTGTCATGACTTTCGGTCGTTTCTGACCGTTTTTCACGCAATTTACGACTCAGACGCATTAGTTGAAGGTGCTTCCCATCAATGGATTCTCCTGATCTTAGCGGCTCATAGTAGACCACGCCGTTGCGTAGTGGTTAGTGCATCGACCGCCACGCAGAAAGTCTAGGTTCGATTCCCGGACGGGACACATTGCAGTGTATGAAGAGCATCTCAAATCTATCGCCGTTAGGTGTCGACAAAAGCTGTAGGTCCCTTCTACTCGTGAGAGAAAAGTAGCAGGCACAGTAGTTGTTGTTGCAGAAGGTGGGCCCTGGTCTACCTTATTATTATTATTAGTACACCACGTCCATCTGGTTCCACCAGCATGACCTGTGAAACGTGGATGTAGACGCCGATGGAACGGAGCTTTGCGTAAATTTTTTAGTTCTTGGGCTCGTACATCGTAGTATATCTATATAAATCCCTTCCTTTAATGTCCTTCAAGAAGTAGTTCGGAGGTGAAAAATCGCCTTTCGACATCTCTCGGTTTCAACTCGCACGGGACCAGATATCCTTGCTTTTGAATAAATCCAAGTTTCTTTAAACCATCTATTCTGCGAGTTCACTCTGCATTTAACACGATTTTTGATCCACTATGGTCTCCACTTCATCACCTTCAAGGTTTTTGGGCTTTCCATGACGCTCTTTTTCCTAGACGCTAAGATCACCACTTTTGAAACATCGAGACCACTCTCTGTATGATTTATTGGTCGGAGCAGATTCATCCTAAACTTCCACAGACACTCGCTGCCCTTCAGCTGCACTTTTCTTCCGAATATAAAAGGAAATACAAACCTCCTGCAAAAGCTGTTTATTTAAGACAAATGTGGGCATTTTTGAGTTATATGCACACATTGTGTTATTGGAGTCATGCCTCCACGCTCAGCATCCCTTACAGTGTTTTCTGCAAGACCTGTAATCAAGTGGAAGAGGTTAAAACCATTTCTTACCTCCTCTGAGACTGCCAAGCTCTTGCAAATTTAAAAAGGAATCTTTCTTGACAACCTAGGTGAGCTCAGTGACACCTATGTATGTCACTGACTTGACTGCTTGCCAGTTATGAGGATAAAAAAGCAGACTACCCGCGCCTTCACAATGGACCCAAAGACAGTCTAAGTGTAGCTTTGCATTGACAACCAGTCTGCTCGAGGGTACATATAATCAGCAGACCTTATTTCTAACTTTTGTCTAGACTGATGACTATGAAAACGACAATGGTAGCTTATCTTGTATCCCCTATCGAATCTGTTCAAAGCTTTCCTTCAAGATGCCTCCTTCTAGAAAAAGGAATTCTTCCGCCACCTTCATACAGATCTGGTCAAATTTGGTTTGATTATATCGGCAGTCTGCCAGTACCTCAGACTATCTGCTTTGGCCATAGTGGGCGAAGTCTTAGATTCATCTTTAACTTTAGCTGGCTAAATGGAAGGGATATCTCGACTCACAACTCCATCTCAGCTCATCCTTGCCATCGTTTGTAGCTGTAGCTCTAGCTCTTAACTTCAAATTTAAGATGTTTCTAAATTACACTCCAGACCAGATTCCATATCTATGGGCCAAAGTTTTCGTGAGACAGAGCACTTACCTGAAATTTTGACCAGAATGAAAACAAATTTGAATTTTTGAACTATGCACACCCCGCTATGGAAACACGGATCTTATCCCAACTCTCAAGTGGTCTCAGAAACATACATACATACATAGGTGGCAGGCAATAACGGCTGTTGCAATTTGTACTGCTTCAGGCATCTCTACCACGCAACTGCTGTACTTCAGGCGTCCTCTCCTCATCGACAAGCCAAAACATTGCGTGGAGTCCTCTCCGTCTCCCACCCTCTGCCACCAATACATTTCTTTCCCAGACTCCCCTGGCCATGGAGCGAGTGTTGCCTTTCAATCGAAACCTCGTCAACATTTTCGGATCCTTGAAGTTCATTGTTCTTCAACCAAGTCCGCTATTTAAAATGGAAAAACCTCTCAACGGCAAACAACCAAACCAAATGTCACCTCGAATCCCATCAACCACATGTCGCTTTGAGTGCCCCTCGATGATGAGCGATCCCACCGACACGGCCTGCCCTGCGAAGTGTAAATAAAACAACGGTGAACTGCTTGTCGAAGGATATCGCGACACGGATTGTTTACAGAATCCCAATTAACGTGAGAACTTAATGTGAGCCCTCCGTGCGTGGTCGTCGTCGTCACCGGTGCTCGGTGCTCGGTGCTCGGTGGATGGGGCGATGAGTGCTGTTCGATTCATTGGAAATTCGAAGCGTTCTCAACCCGTGTACACGACCGTTGGTGGCGGCGGCGGCGGCGCCGGTAACGTCGGGTATGAGGGAGATGACATTTCCGGCACCGTGAGAATCGTTTGCTTCCGGACCTTCTAGACCGCACTGCCACTGCCCAATGGTCTTCGTGTTGCATGCAACAGACAATGCGGCGCGCACTGTAATCAATAACGCACATGCAGCTTCGTGGGTTACACTTGATTGATACCAGATGTCTGTCTGGCGATCCTGAGAGGTCCTGCGAAGGTTCAGTGCGTGAGAATCAAATGCAGCGCACATACCCGGTTGTGGGCTTCTCAGTGCTCGAACTTCGAAGTGTTCCAGAGGCAGTTTAATGACCCGCCTGGCATAGAAGTCCGGGAGTATCAATGGGATTTCGGTTAGAATTTGTCTGCGCCCGAGTGACTAAGGTTGGAGTGGGCGATGTATTCCCCCTTCAACCGGTCGGCGGTGGTTGCAGTCTTCGTCGGGCGAAAAATGAAAATTGCACTGCGGTGTTGAATGTTTTTCTGTGTCGTTGGTTTCCATTGCATCCAGGTGTAACAATTGCGGGCAAGACAGTGAGGCGATATCCTTGGTCATATAGAGCAGACAAAACCAGCTGCAGTGTGTGAAATAGACGACGACGACTAAGCACAGGCGAGTTGAAATGTTTTCGTGCTTACGACAGTTTTCTGAATTAAAATTCCAAAATCGAAAAAAGGATAACTTGCGGCAAACATTTTACAGGATTTGTCTATTTGGTGTGATGTTTGGAGATACGTTGTTAACGCAGGATATGCTATCGAGCATCAGACATTTATAGACAGAACTGCCAGAAACGCATTCAATACCGGAATGGAAGGATCAAGTTGGAAATGGATTTCGCGCATTTTTAAAGTTCAGCGCAGCGTCAAGCACATAGCAAGTCGTCACTCCCTAAACATTCTGAAGATGGTCTAGGGCCTCTGAAAACATGTGAAAAACCATTTAAAATATATTTGGAGCCTTAGAACAGGCGCAGTTGCTGTCAGAAAGTGCCAATGTGTGGCTTCAGATCACGGCCCGATCCCTTTTAAACCTTCTCCTGCTACTGATTGGCTTGCTTGGGTTACTAACATGAAAAGTTAAAATTTCCAAACTGAGTCAATCTGAAAGCCGACAAATTAGCCTTTGTGCTTAGATGACGGCTTATCTTCATTTTGCACAAACCTCAATTGAATTTTGCCTTCACATACAAACCCTTTCCATTCGTCTTCTTCTTCATATGGCACTACAGTCTGAGATAGACCTGCCCCTTGCCCAACAAACCTTTGCAGCTGACATGACCTTTAACCACATTCCTTAAATTTCTCACTCCAAGTTCGCTGAGGTCCTTCTCCACTTGTGTGCGCTATCAAGTCTGTGGGCGTCCTCTATTGCGTTGCCATACAGGTTCAGCTTTGAAGACTCTACGGACTGGAAAAGTGTTATTCATGCGCTAGCCAGTGACAATGGTCTTGCCATCTATAGCGTTGGATCCTTAGCCGCTTGCCTAGGCTCATATCGCTGTACAGTCCGTAAAGTTCGTGTTTGAGTCTTCTTCTCAAAAAACTATCAAAGCAAACGGGCCTCAGAACTTTTCTCTGGAAAAAACTTCTTTATCTGTTCTTGTCCCGGCTTCTAAGCCATAGAGAAGGACAGGGATGTTACATAACGTTAGCTTGGAACGACCTACTACTACTAATCTGCCTCCTCAGCCCAAAGACGCAGCCATTGACAAGAGTTATTCCTCTTCAGTGCTTAGTCTGATTCGTGGTGGTACCGTGGAAAAATGCGAGGTGTCCCGTCCGGGAATCGAAACCTAGACTTTCTGCGTGACGATCGATGCACTTACCACTACGCCACGGCAACCACAGCGACACCTTTACCATAAGCTATATTCTGGTGCCACTGTAGATCGCACCTAGAACTTATTTTTGCCTGACAGTGCGGTAGGCCCCCTTGTGGGAGTGTCTTGGTGGCTGTGCGGGCAGAACCGAGGACTAGTCTGAACATGGTTGTTCACCCTACTGACTCCGGCCAGGCAGTAAGGCCACTTTCCCAGCTCAATGTGAAGTTGCATTCTCGACCCTGTGCTGTGACCCACACTGTGGCAGAGGTCTTAGGCGGGCCTTGCTCCCTACCATGGTGTAGTTGCTGCCCGTTAAGAATGAACTTAAAAAATGGACCCCGTGGCAATTGATAACATTAGTTCAAATTCCGCATTTGTCTGACTGTCGGTGTAAATGACGACATTCTCTCCCGATATTGAACCCATCGAAGGCGAGCTCTGAGTTCCAATAATGTCCAGAATGGCTTAAAAAATAGAAGTGACTCGAGAGGTTCGATTGAGGCCTGAATTTGGTAACTTATGATGATTTCCCTTTTGGATAGCACGTGTCCATGGGAGGACGCCTCTGATTGCTCGTCTGAAATGCGCTAGAGTACATGTTTAGACAGAATGAACGATAGTCTCCAGCAACCCTGCGGTCAGATTTCCAGCCGGTCCGAAACGGAGTTACAGGATGACTGTGACTGTGACTTAGCACTGGGTAGTCCCCGAATTTAGATGAAGTAACTTAAGTCGTTTTTTAGACTTTGCTGGTCTAGGGGGGATATGAAGAAGCTGTTTGACTGTCTTTAAGCGAATGGAAAGTGATCGGTACTTGCACTCGTTATACATGGTATTCTGGCAATAGTTCCTGATCATGAGCTTGTTGGGTGTGATAAATCTTGCAACTGAAGGGTGTATCAACGGAAAACCAATTAGGTGAAGTTCCCATTTACATCTGATAGATCTCTCTCGGAACTCTAAAGGCTTCTTTTGATTGGTCTTGGGTGTTTATTGTCCGAGATGATAACCCAGGCACATATTTGTGACCATGCAGGGACGTTACAGAAATGAAATCCAATGCACTGTACCCTCTTGTACCTTATTCTTCAGTGGACTGGGTCCCAGAAGACTTTCGAAGAAGTTATTCCTCCATTTCTTCATTTTGGTTGGCGCTGCAGTCTCTTCAGTTGACACGATTCGTAACCAGCTGTAACCAAATTCCCTCACCAAGCTCTAAGCCTTTCTCTACTTCTTGGTCCATCTTAGTCCAGTGCACCCTCAATGTTGGCAAACTTTTCACACTCACTGTCTTCTATCCAGCCCTTGGGGTGGTGTGCACTTTTTCTGCAGATAATACGTGTAGCCTGTGAGAGTGCGGCAGGCACACGACTAGCAGAACACATTCCGTAAACACCTGAAAATAAATTTAATCTATGCCGCCGCCACCGCCACCGTCACCGTCGTCGCCGCCGCAGCCGTACGACCACCCCAGCCATTGGATCACTGCTAGCTGCAGACGTAGTCAGACCCATCGTCGTCGCAGTCGTCATCGTTGTAGTCGTCGTCGTGCTTGGAAAACTTGCACCATGCACCATGCACCTGCATTTGGAAATTTGTTTGGTCGTTTATGCTTCGAATTTATACATCTGTTTTTCCGTCCGTCCGACGCTTCGATTTGGCCCCTGCCACTGACACCGCCGACACCAGCCATCCGTTTGGCACCCAACCCTGTGCATGTCTGTGTGAGTCGGTTCGGTTCTCCGTTTTGGTTCAGTTGGCCCCTGGCTGGGAGGTCCTTCTGTGAAGCATTTTGCTCGGGGGTCATGGGCCACTCGTTTATCTTCTAAGGCTGCACTGCATTTTCGATTTTCATAAATTCCTCCCCCCAGCACCCCGTCGCACCGTAACAGCCCGAAAACAATTTTCGCATGCACGAATTGCTTTTGGCCCAGGACTGGTGTGCAATTGCCATCGGAATTCTTCAAATGTGTGCATAGCTTCGGGACGATCGCTCGGAATGACTGCTCCGACACCAGCATGCCGCCGCCCACCCGGCCACCCGCCTTGGCCGCATATATCACTGCGCCAATGGAGGAGGCCCGTCTCAGAAATTTTAATTGCTCCAACGGCAGTAATCCTGCAAAATCGAAATTCCTTCGAATCCCCTAAATCACATCCTACAATGCACTCACAGGCCTTAATCCCGGTAACATGGCATAACAGCACACCGTTTGGCCCCCTAAAAAGGACATGCAGTTTGCAGTTCCGTTGCGACGGATTTTTATGTGTGCGGGTGTGTTTGTTTTTTTCGCCAGTTCCTTGTTTTCGCACACCCCCGCCGTTCGGCGTCATTTCGACGACTCGAGTGCTCTCTGTTTCGCGTTCCTGCTGTGAATGGGGCGAGCTGGTGCATGCAGACGCATTCCGCTGTCAAGAAATTACTTGGATCCTTTGAGCGGTAGACGCCGCATGTGCGAGACGGGGCCAAAGGAACCTTGATTATGCCACAGAGAACGGAACTGTGTTTGTACGTGCACTTACGGATTTATTAACAAATAACCTCTTAGTCACGCTCTTGTTGCGCTCTTTTCCGCCCGCTGCCTGGCTGCCCCCTTCAAGGGTCTCCGTTTCGAGGGGCCATGTGTGTGTGCGATTACAATCAAAGTAATTCCAATTTTAATTAATTAAAATCCGGTCCGAGGGCCTGTACAGAATTGCAACTGAAAAATCACTGTGAAGACATGGAGAGCTCTGGGCGTCAAGGATGCGGCAGAGGGGGTTGCTCGGGGAGGATGTTGAACTTGATATGGAGCCTCACGTTTGTCGGATGATGAGGTTGGATGTGTATGTTCACGCATTGGAGGTGTGTCACTGTTACCGTTAATTAGTGTTGCTCGCTGCATAAGTCACGGTGGACGACATAGAAGCTCTTCGCAGATGTATGCGACAGTAGTTTGTGCGTAAGGTGAACGCAGTTGGAGAGTGTTAAACTCATGGAAGTTTGCTCAAGGATGAAATAGACGACGGGAGCTCAAAGAGACGAAGCATTTGATGACAAGATGTTCGTTAGGGTGCGTGTGGTTTTTTCCATCCTTGGTGTGAGAATAATGTATTTTCACATTTTTTTTTGAAAACGAGACAGGGTTGACAACGGCTTGAGAAACCATACACTTGAGCATCAATAAGAAAAATTCACATGGAAGACATTGCGTTGGATTCCTTGACCTCGAAAGCGCTTTTATCTCCAACACTTTGGAAAGAAAGAGGCGTTGCACCACAACTTCGGCGTGGAGACTGCTAAAGCACCTGAAAGGAAATAAGTTTACGATGCATCAAGACCTCAATTTTTTTGTTCTTTATCAGGATCTCAAGGAACTCTCAAAACCTTTTGCCAGCAATGTAAGCATTGTCTAGGGGTGGCTGAGAAATGAAAATCTGGTTTAGATGCAGGTTTCTGCACCCTGAAAACCTTTGAAGATAGTGAAAAGTTCTATGATTTAGAACTTTTTTACCTAAACGCCTAATGCAGCCTCACATTAGGTTCACAAGAAAAGGCCGAATGACCCGAAAGAGGAAAGAAGGAGGAACGTTCAATTTCTTGCAATCTTGCAAGAAATGCGTAAATTTTGTTGATGAAGTCAACATATAGCCGCCTCCAGCATCGTTGTTCACTGAGTTACTTCTTCTTCCGGTTCTGTTTTTCAGTGGATCTTAATATGTCCCAGCTTCATATCATAAGACTCTTGTGCACACCGGTAATTCTTATGGACAACAGCTAATATACAGATTATGACACAAACTGAAGCGGCGATTGTACAGAGGCCATATGTCCAATACTGATGTTTCCTTATTTTTCGATCAAGCACGTCAACTGCCGTTCGGTGGTTGATTAAGGACTTCTCCATAAAGTCATTGTTCAATGGTATGACGGTTTCATTTGAAAAATAAACTGAAGCATGAGTTGATACCGACTTGTTAATAGTAGCGATTGATTAAGTAAAGTGCATCACTGGGGTCAAATGAATGATGCCAGTGTCGTTTAAAATAACTTCTTCTCAAATTGAGCCGCAAATTACGAACACTGCAGTCTCCTCTAGCGTAACGATCATCCATGCTTTATGAGTCCAAAGTTCTTTCCATACGGTGTGTGTTAGTTTCAGCATCCTACTTGCGCATCGCTTGAACGACAGTTTCCTATACTGCTGCTGGATAATGCAATCCTCACTTTGCTCAATACTTGTGAAGTATTGATGGTCGGAGTATGAATGTTGTTCCATTAACTGTTGGTGGCTTGTTTATATCACCCAGTGGTAGTTCGAAATACCTCTGTAGATTATAGTTGACTCCTGGTAACGTCTGTTGTAGCTGCACCTCTCGAAATGTCTGCTCATTTACCTGCTCTGGCACCGTGTTGGTTTTAATTAAATCATATCATATCCAAAATCTCCGCTGAAGTTGTGGTCATCTCTAGTTGGTGCAATGGATCCGGCAATACCTTCATCTCTGGGCCAAGTTTGGCCGCACACCTTTTGATGATGTCCTCCATGCTCTTCTGTGGTAAGAATTCAAACAAATGACTACGTTTGTGATATGCGTTCAGGAGTTTGCTGCAAGGCGGCAGGCTCCGAAGGAATACCTTATCAAAAAGTCCTATGCTCTTGGGATGTGCCCAAAGTGTTACAAAATCGGTCCACGGAAACTGTCGTAGTAGTTTGGAATGGTGGTAAATGTTACAAAACACACTTTCAAATCCCAATGCTTTCACTTTCAAATGCCCAATCAGCATTTATTACAATCGCCTTCAATTTCTTTCGACTGACTCTTGCCGCCACCATGTAACCTCCTTAGTCTTGCACAGGACAGTACCGGTACCTACACTGGCTCGATTCTAGGCAGCCTATCGCAGGCGGTATCGTTTGATCCGCATGTTTGGGACTGTCATGTAACCGTGGCCTGATGAGCATGAGTGGCGTGATGTGGCGTGATGAGTTTCGAGTGATGCGATGGGTGAGGCTATGCTGATGTAATGTGGGCTGTCGAGTGGTGTGATGTGTGGGGATTTCAACAGGACCCACAGGGGTATGTGCTGAGTCCTCTTCACTTTCCTTTTTTTTAGAAGTTTTTGAATGGTATTGGCGGCAGTGTGGAGTTTTCGAAGATCACTATGAAGACCCTCTTTTATACTGAAGACACTCACCCCAATCGTTCGAGTTGAAGATCACCCATTTGGGCTATTGTTCTACTAGGAATCTGAAACCAAACCTGAACAAAGCAAAGATAGTGATCTTTGAAAGCAGTGACGGAAGAAATAACCCAAACGAAAGATGGAGGAATTAGGATACCTAGGAGTGTGCCTTACAAGAAAATGAAAATCTCGTTAAGATCAAGAGACCTATTGGAGGTTCTTGGAAAATGTGTTTCGCCAACAGTCGGTAAGTTGTAAGGTCCGTTTTTTTAAGCCAGACGCAAGATCACTTAGGTTCTATACGTCACTGGTTGTAAACCACATGAAACTGTAGAAAAGCTGAGGGGCTCTATTAATTTCAACTGCCTTCGAACAATCCAAGCTATCAACCATCTTCATCAAAGTCCTCTTAGGCCAAGACGGCGGCATAAGCAGAGTTTTAAAGATGATGAATGAGATGCAACAATCCTCTGACATTCCATGGTATACGAATTTTATTCAGCCTTTGCAAACTGTGCTCTGTTTTCAATTTCCAATATAAATCGGGGGGCGATTCGAGAGCTGTACGAGCAACAACGTCTTCTGTAAACGCTGTAAGTTCACTATAAATCAATCCCAGAGAATTTTGATCGCCGAAGACCGAGGTTCGATTCTCGGACTGAACACTTCGCATTTTTCACGGCGCCGCCTTTTTCGACCTGCTGACAACACTCAAAGAGTATCAATTGTCTATAAAAAGCTTCAAAAAGCTTCACAAATCTCGCCGTTCGGAGTCGGCGAAAAAACTGTAGGTCCCCTCCACTCGTGAGAGAACAGTAGTACGCACAACACGAGTAGTTGCTGAAGAACCTAGGCCCTAGTCCCCTGTGGACTGGAGTTCCATTCAGTCATTATTTTAACAGAATCCTGAGGAAGACAAAAATTAAAGACACCGATTTCGTTTCTCGCCGTAAATTTGTCGTTTTTTTTTTTTTTGGTATTGAAGCGAATGAGGCTTAAATGTCTTTGCGATAAATGAGGGCAAGACGAAGTCTATGCTGTCATCAAGGAAGGACACACAACATCGACGTCTCGGGCAGAGTATGCCACTAGGCAGCAGAAACTTCGAGGTAGTCAAGGACAGCGTCTATCTCTGCTCCGCAGTAAATAAGAACAACAAGATCTGTACCGAAACCAAACTCAGGATCACTCTTGCCAATCGCTGCTTGTTTGGGCTTAAGAGGCAATTGCGTAATAGAGCACTCTATCGAAGGACTAATCTGGCTTTGTATAATAGCTTTCCCATTCCAGTCAGCATGGAAGCTTGGGCGTTACTAAAAGCGGATGAGGAAGCCCTTAGTCTTTTCGAGAGAAAAGTTCTGTGAGCGATTGTAGGTCGTGTTAAAGTTGATGGCATTTGGAGAAGAAGAACTTTATAGGCTGGACGGCGGCATGCGCCTTAGAATACAACGCTTAAGATGACTAGGGGCCTTGTAGAGCGTATGGACACCACTGATTCGCCCCGAAAAGTATTCGAATCCGAGTCATTCTGGCAGGGCAACAGATGACAGCGTAGGCTGGGATGGGGCACACAAGTGGAGAATTACCTCAACCAACTGGAGCCAGCTGTCGAGGGATATCGTGCTTAGGTGGAACAGCAGTCGCGTAACACCATGGAAAGAAAAAAAAAGATTTCGCTTCTCATACAACCACTCCTTAAAATCTGTTTGAACTGACTCAGTCTAACTTGAAAACGAGGAAACCCGCTTTTATCCCATTTCTTCCAGTAGAACAGTTCATATCGACAGCTTTGGGAAGTCATTAGGTTCGAGGTTTGAAAGGTAACAGGGTAAGGCAAGGTTATAGTGGTTGCTCGAGCAAGGTTGCTGAAACCAATTAAGTTCACAAGTGGGACCATAACTCAGTCTTCTTGGTGCCTGTGAGACTGACTTAGCCAGGGAATACCCTGATCCTCCCTACCCTACTGCCATCAGCCTAACAGTCGTTTTTACGACTGCATGAGTTGAACGGGTTCCTACGTGGTGATGGACGGTTTTTTCCTTCTCCTCGTCCTGGCCAACTGTACAGAGGTCTTGTGTGGGATGTGTAACCTTCTTGCAAATTTCCGCATCAGACAGTGTCCAGTGAGAGCCCCCCTAATCAGACCTACGTCACTTTTATCTCGACCGATGAGGACTCTTGCCCGTGAAAGTCTGGATTTCGGCCTAAGCTGCCTGGATTGCTTACAGTTAGCACTTTCATTGGTTTCCCTAAGTAAATTAGTTTTTTACTTGAAGAGGAGGAAGGAGGCTTCCTGATTGCATGAAGCCTCTAGACGGCAAAGGCAAGAACGGTGGAAACAAAATTTGAGGAAAAATTGAGAAGGCCGTCCTTGATTCACTCTCTGAGATAGTGGAAAGATACATGTGACTACTCTAAACGATAATCAATTGAAAGGACTCTTCCTACCAGTTTAGTTATAATGTCCCTTGACTTTTAGCGAGCACCAAACCGTCCAGTTTTTCAATGGTCGACATAATCACCTCAAAACACCGTCCATGGAGGACATTTGAGTCTCTGTTCTCTGTTCAGAGAATGCCTGACATGCATTTCCTGTTGAATCACACGTTACTCCGTGTCACGGCACTGCTCTACCTCGCCGGTGACTAATGGCCGGCCACCTGACAATTTTCTCATAACCACTCCACCGGCACTCCGCGTCTAATCATCTGCGTACACACTGTCGATCACTATGGGCGATCATGCGACCATGCACCAGGATGCAAGTCATTAACTAAAACTGAGAAAGCAGCACCCAACCCACCAAGTCTACGAAAATGAGTTTTTCGTTTGCAACCAAATTGCCAGCAGCTGCATTCCACCCAATTCCACCACCACCACCACCGTCGCCACCGCCGTTACGTCTGTGAATCTGACCGAGCCCCGGTGCCTGCCTACGGATATATTCATTAAGTATCAGCTCAAGCGAAGGACACAAGTATAGTGTGTGCGGTCACAAAGGATCAATAACAATACGTTACCCCCATGCACACCCCGGTGCGGCTGCAACTCTCTTAGGCCGGTAAGTTTCCTCCTGGAGTTTGATGCAGTTACTGGGTTTTCGTTTTTTTTTTGTTTTTTTGTTTTACGTCCTCGAACCCCCTTGGACAGATTGACTAAATAAAGACCTCGCATTAAATTTGTGCTTGTGGTGTTGTTGTTGCCGGCATTTGGTCGTCCTTTCATTCATCGTTGTCCCGCCAACAATTTGTTGAGGTAGAACCTGGTCGCAACTTCACCGTTCTCTTGTCAGGAAGGAAGTAATAGCACCGGTTGCGATACAGATAAACACACACACACGCGCTCGCTGAGAGATTGGTTCGATGGGTGCACATTGGGTTTTAGGGTGCATTCACCCTCCAGCGACATATATCACCGCGTGCAGAGCAGTTCGGCGCATAAAACAAAACACAGACCGAACACGAAGGGGGTGGAGGTACTTTTTGCTTTCTGATGCTCTCTCTCTCTCTCCCTCGCGCTCTCTTTCTCGTTCTCTCCACTCATCTAGTCCTTGGCCAAGCAGCGAATGGAAAACATGTTTTTCAGGAAATTATCCCGTGACAACATAACAGTATTGTTTCGGACAGGAACATGAACCGAAAAAAAACAACAACGACGAGGACGACGACGAAAAACGAAAACTTTGCTGCGCCAGGACTTAGGGTGCGAAAGAGAGGGGCGCAACAACACACGAAATATATATCACCATTCATTACTATCAGCAACGCAGGACCAAGAACAAAGGACCCTCGCATAAAAAAAAGTGAAAATAATAAAAAGCAAGGAAAAAACGACCAAAAACACGAACTGGGGCGCTGCTAGTACTCGTACAACGATCGAGATATCCTTGTTGAGACGGTAGTCGAATGCGAAAGGGATTCTTGCGTTTTTTTCTCTTTTTTTTTTTTTCATTTTACTCTCCCCCTTCCAGGTTGCTGCGCTGCTGTTTGGCAGCGATGGTCCTGGGACTCATTTGGATGCAAATTAAGGGTGATGCTGGAAAATGTTACGTTCCCCTGCTCCCATCTTGTGTGGGCATTTACTTTCTACTCATTTATTTTGCATGGTCATGCAGATGAACGAAGGTCCTGCCCGCCCCTTAGGTGGTGTCGGTGGTGTCGGTGGCTGCCTGTGTGTCGTTCTCCTGATGACGGTGATACTCCGGCCTGCGGTATATGGGGTGCAATGCAATAAAAATATTCCTCCTCCAGCTTGGACGTTGTGTTTCGTTGTTTCGTTTGTTGCACACACACAAAGGGATTCCCTTTTCAATAAAAAAAAACAGCGCAAAAAGAAAAAAAAAATATTAACGACGAGAAATTGCACATAAACCATCGATGAGTGGCCCGTGTCCCTTGGCCGTGACGCTCAGGACTGGCCCCGATTAACATATTTGCAGATGACATGTTGCGTCCATAAATCGTCCTTGCCGGGGACACGACACCGTCCTGCTGATGTAACGCACAGCGACATTAGGGACGCTATTATTCATTTAATTTGGTGAATGAATTATTGACATCATTCCATTAGGCTTATCATTCGGGGGTCAATTGTGCGGCAGCGTCTGGATCAATATGCACACTCGGCTGTGCATGTGAGTGCTTCGTGTGACATCAGATGTAAATTACTTTCGTGTGTTGCGCGTGCAAAGTGTACAGCGGTAATCAATTAGGACTGCATTTCTGTGTTTTTTTTTTTTCGGGGGGGCCTTTGTGTGAGTGTGCTCTCACTCCTGTGGCGTTTGATTTGCATATGCAGCCGGGAGGAAAATTGTGGGGTAGCTTTTCAGCGTAATTAGATGAAATTCTACCAAAATGCATGCCTGTGAATGGGCAATCCCTTTGCATGCTGCTTTCTGGGAGGAGGCGCATGGCGGCGAACTATATTAATGGAGGGGGGGCATGCATATTAAATAGCGTGCAGTGAAGGGTCTGCTGCAATTAGAATCGAATGAGGATCAGCGCTGTGTTTTGTGGCGGCATTGAAGGGTTAACTGATTGCTGTGTCAGGCCACAACTCCAATGCACTACTCTGAGTATCTATTGCACTTACCGTAACGTCTGTCACCACAAATTCATCTCCCAACTTGCTTTGGTGCATCAGTAGCGGTTCCATCGGGACGATGAAGCACATTTCTCTGAGGATTTTCAGGAGATTCTGATTCCGAGAACTTGTCCTTTGACAGATCGCAACTTTCCAAACATGGCGTCGTGACTGACGCTTCCCTCAACAAAAATCTGAAACCTTGAAACTGAATGCAGGCGACTAGAGACAGCGACGTCGACGAATGAACGATGTGACAGTTGGGAACTCACCCCAATTTTTTCTGAGGATGCAAAGGCATCCTTTGTGTACACTTTGTGTACGTCAAAAATTGATCAAATCCAAGGCCGAAAACAGTTCAATTCCGCTATAAATGTCTTATCGTGTCAACAAGAACATATTTCTTCAAGAATGATTCTTGCCAGATCTATGAGGCTTACGACAATCAGATTCTTCTAGTTTTCCGGTAATCCTTGATGTGGACGTTAGGGACGTGAAAAACACCATGTGCCACACATTTTATGTCACATTGGAGGTGCTGCAGGAGCTAGCAGGATCCACAAACGTAAGGAAACTAAGTGCAGTCATCGAGGGACTTGATCCCGGAAAAATTTTCCGTCTGGAGTTTCTTAAGTCTCAGGTCCATGAGAATAATAGATAAACTTTCAAATTTTATTCTCCATTTTCACCAGAGATGTAAGAAGCAGCATGGAGATCTCTTCGCTCGGCGGAATCAATTTTGAAGCAGCTTGGTAGATCACTAGACGGAAGGAAGGTCGCGTTTGGTGTCAAGGCCAAGTTGCCGGTTTTTAACTTTTCTTCCAACTCGCACGTATAGTCCTAAAATTTGGGTAAACGCCGAAAGAATAAGATCATAGGCTGGCGAGATGAGATTTTTCCGTGCCGTTGCGGGAGCCATTCGCCGGCATAGGCTGAAAAACGTGGCGGTTCGAGGAGAACTCCATTTTGAGCAGCGATTTCTTCGGTTGGAAAGGACTTTGTATCGTTGGTTTGTCCATGTGTACGGATGTTTCCTTCACCACGACTTCCGAGGTGTGCCTTAAATGCACTTGCATAACAGAGGCGATAGTTTGGCAGACCCAGGACGAGGTGATTGGATCAAGTCTGATGAGTTAGTGTCGATAGCGGAGGATCGAGAGGCCAGGTGGCCTCTCGTGAGTTCACTGCCACCTCCACCTCTTTAGCGGAACATGCCGGTTAACGAAGATGATTATGATGCTGATGATGATCCTCGAACACTTGTGAAATCTTATATAAATCGACTTCACAAAACCTGACTCTTCAAACTATGCCATCTATGCAGGGAGAATATACAAGTGCACTAAGCACACAGTTTCGTGGAACTCTTGTTTGAACATCACAGTTGTCTCACAAAGACTGTACACCGCGACAGACTTTTGCGTGATTAGCTTCTTATAGGCTCTAATGAATGCCGAAAACCCTAAACTTGATAACGTACACTGCAAAGAATTCCCATTTAGTGTGCTGGAATGCTATAAGCACCAAATTGAAAAGACAGACAGAACTCAAAAATGCCCATAATCCCAAAAAAAGTATAAAGGTTTACATTCTCTTCTTCAAATCCTACAGGAAGTGGCTGTAGGAATTGCTAAAACAAAAGCTCGCATCGTTGCCTCGATCCTTTAGTTCACGACGCTTCCAAGTAATCCACGCTTCTGTAGCGAGAGCAGTCTTGCCCGCCGGTGCTTCAATGTAGTCCATGCTTCGGCAGCGAGAACATTTGACAGACTTGCGCCCTTCGGTGTACATCCACAAACTCGTGTGTAGTTCTTAGAGTTGGCCGGTATATCTTCTCCTCCATTAACCTTTCTTGCAGACGGTTCCATATATCCAACGGAAAAGCAAGAATCTGCTCCGCAGTTTTGGTTATCGTTCAATTTACGATTCCCTAGAGAAGGACTGGCAAAATAAGAATTTTCAATTCACAATTCCTGTCATGTGACTTTTTCAACATCATTCTTGAGAAGATCGTGCGTAACTCACAAGTCAACACCAGAAGCACGATCTTCCAAAAGTCTGTTCAATTGCTAGCTTACGCCAACGACATTGATGTGATCGGACGAACACAGCGAGCCGTCAATGAGGCGTTTGCTGGCATTGAATCGGAAGCAGCTAAGATGGGTTTGGTGGTATATGAGGGCAAGTCAAAATATATGCTATCGTCAAGGAAGGACACACAACACCGACGTCTCGAACAGAGCATCACACCAGGCAAAAGACACTTAGTGAGAGTCTACCTCGACTCCGCGGTAAATAGGGACAACAACATAAGCAATGAAATCAAGTGTAGAGTGCCAATCGCTGGTTCATTGAGCTCAAGAGGCCCTTACACTTTTCGAAAGAATTTCCGCGGTTTTTGGTTCTGTTTGCTCTGATGGCGTCTAGAGGAGAAGATTTATCGACGGACTTTATAGACTGTACGGCGGCATGCACCTGGTCAAGCGTCTTCGGATATAACACTTAAGATGACTAGGCCTTGTAGAGCGTATGGACACCAATGTCTCGTCCCGTAAGGTCTTCGAATCCAAAACATTCGTACAACGCAACAGAGGACGGCCGAGGTTGAGATAACGCAAACAAGTGAAGAAGGATCTCAACCAATTTGGAATGCGCAGCTGGAGGCAGCTGGCGAGAGATCATGCCAGCTGGAGAGGCATGTTGGTTGAGGCCCAAGTCCACCCCGGACTGTAGCGCCATGGAAAGAAGAAAAAGAATTTGATTGCGAGTTGGTACTCATGTCTTTAAAGTCCATCGAGTCAGAAGCTTTGAGCACAATTGTTTCGACAAGCCGAAGCACCATCAAGTAACCGATGGATAGAGTTCTACGTCGGATCTCCGGCACGATATAGTTTGTGGAATTTCTGCTTGTTTCGTGGTAGGGGAACTCCTGATCTACCTCGAAATTGAAGCTGCCGCTCGTAATATGTTGTCCTAAGCGGCGTGCGATGGAAGGTACATATGATAGCAGCATGCAATTATTTTATTGTGTCTTCATTGACCATTAGAAGAACTGTATATTTGTAAGGAGGTTGAACAGGTTGGAATACTTTGTAGTTGAAGAACTCTCTTCGTCTTTTCTTCAATGATCGTTAGCGCTTCACTTTGGCAGGATGTAAGTGTCATCTGAATATCCCAGCAGCGGGGCTGACGTGTAGAAGACATGTGTACACCTCGCCACCAAATTGATGAAACCACATGACAGCGCATCTTCCAGCATTTGACGTCAACTACAGTCCGGACAGCGTATTTGTTAACACGGGGCGGTACAATTGGATCAGTTTTCCTGGGATTCCAATTTCAGGCGACGATTCATCCGGAGTTTAATTTTCAATCCAAAATAAAACTAAAAAAGTTGAAAGTGAACATAAAATTTTTCCTATGAGTTAAAAGAACAGTTCTTGGCAATTTACTTTTTGAAAATGACGTCATGCAAATGTTGGCCATGACTACGGCTGAGGGAGTTCATTCGGATAGATTAATTCCGGGGGACTCGTTCCAGTGTGGCAACTGGTATTTCACTCATAGAGCGAGTACTGTTGGCCTCAAAGGCGAAGATGGCTTATTACTGAAGATCTGAGACATTACTTGGCCCCAGAGAAAAGAGCCCAATGATGTGATATCGCACGATCTAGGTGGCAAAATTGATCACCAATTTGATTTCCATTGTTTCACTCATTGTATGGTTCGAAGTGCCGTCTTGTTGAAATCAATCTTGTGCTTGAATTTCAGGAAGCACATAGTCAGTTAGTCGCCCCCGTGGCGTAGTGTCTACTTGCGTCGACCCACACGCCGAAGGTCTAGATTCGATCTCCGGACGGAACACCTTGCATTTTTCACCACACCACCACTTTCAAGTTGCCTACAACTCTCAAAGAGTGCTCATTGTCTATGATAGGCTTCTCAAATCTCGCCGTACGGAGTCGGCTCTTAGCCCCTTCTACTTCGACATACAACACGAGTGGTTGATACGAAAGATAGGTTCTGGTACCTTGTGGGCTGTTGTAACACTAAATCATTATTATTGGATAGTCGATAAGCATGGCCAAGCTGCTGAGAACGCAGCGACGCATTGATTTTCATGTACACCCACACTGAAAGTGCCTACAGTCCCTTCACTTCTTGCTGGATGTGATCTAACCGGTCGAGTATTATCCACTTACGCTAACTGGATCTTAAATTCGTGAATTGAATTAATAAGAGTGGTTTCAGAAGTTCGATTTGATGCACCGTAGGTTCCTTAAATCGCTCAAAAAATTCAGTAATTTTTGTAATACAGCTGAACAATTTGGAGGCGCTGATGGGGGATGAGCCTTCCCATGTTGACTTGCCACACGATACTTAGCTAAATGACAAAGCAGTTTGATAGGGGTAGCGCGTGCACTCTCCAAAAAGGCTATTGAAAATCAAACCTCAGATTGAATCATCCGAAATTTTTTTTGCAAGTCGCGTTTGCGCACTTAGCCTTAGTTCGACAATTTGGTCTATAGGCGATTTGGCGACCCAAAAGCCGCACTGATACGTGCTGAGTAGTGTGGTGCAAAATGGCGTTAACATAGCTGCATTAGGTTTCTCTTCCATCACATGCCACACACGCCTTGCTGGGAATGCCCACCCGTTCAATTTTAAGTCCTCCTCTGGAGCCACTGGTAAGTTTAGAGAATCATTCTTTAGACGCACAACACGCAACAGGAAACGGATCGCTCTCAGTGGCAGGCTTGTTCTGGTTCACCAAAAGACCTAAGCATGTTCTGCACTATTTTCTTCCCAGAAACAGTCCCTTTCTCTTCAAGCAAAAGTGCATTTTGTTTGTAAATGGTTTTTGATTCACTCCCACAAGCACCACACGACCGCATCAGTTTCCTTCCGTTCACCTTGTCGAGGTCAGCAACCGCCGCCCCGGAGAAGGCAACCCCACAACGATCAAACTGGAGTCATAAGCAGACTCCAAATGAGAAGAACCTCATCACGAAAAGAACATCGTGAATAATTAAAGAATCCCCGCCGCCTGGCAATGCAGGGTTCACTGAACAGACGAAGGAATCTCGGGGAGAGTCCATTCTCAATCGCTGCCGGTTGGCGGTCGATGGCATGCCACTTATTTATGCCCAGTCCAGGGGAAGCATCAATCAAGATCCTCCACCACCGCCTGTGCGGGTAGCCAAAATGTTCGTAGCAGTCGCAAGACTCCTGCAGGAGAACAGCAAAATTGCACCTTTTCCATTGTCCCACCAACTGCTGAAGTCCGCACAATCAATCAGCAGCCATCCGCCCTTCTGAGGTTGCACAAATGAATTCCCAAATTTGCATCCGCTTGCACGCCCGATTAAGCCGTAATTGTGTCTGCGAAACACAGATCCGTGCGCTGTCGAATTAATTCCCCGCACTACACGCACACGGCCTCGAAGAGAGGCGACGAGCCGACAGCGTGCACCGTCCCCTATAGCACCGGTGAATGTTTCATTTGTCGGTACCTCATGTGGACGGGAGGGTTTTCCTTGAGTTTCACCTTTTTTTTCTGCTGGGCACTGTTGCTTAAAATTCAATCGAGTCGAACGTCTGTTGCCTTTTCCGAATTTTCCTCTCTAATGCGGAGTATCTCTCGATTAAAACGAGCAACAGTAGGGCGAAACAGAAAAGGACACCGAACCAGAGGGGAGAGAACGAGGGACTATATCGCACCTGGTGCATGCCATCATGCCCTGGGTTCACTCGCACACTGCGGCAGCACAGACCGCCATGCGAAGGCGCACGCAAGCCGGCAGTCCCAAATGGCACTAGGAATCTATTAAATCTTTGATTTTACGACGCATCGATGAGGGATAGATACACAGTTCCTTTTCAATGGATGCTTTTATTTGTTTCTTTTTTTTCGCATTTTTTTCTCCCTTCGGTTTGCCTTCGCTGCTGCTCATATGGTTGGCTTGGCGGCAGTGATTTGAATGCTGGAGGTTGCATATGCGGCAGCAGGGACTTTCCATTCGTCGATTCGATGAGCAACTGCTGCTTGGAGGTTGCGGCAAGTGTCTGGAGATTTGCAGGCTCCCACTGGAGAGTGGTTTCGTGTCGATGGATAAGCCGTGTTGCTCTAGATTTTCATGTTGATCTCGGAAAATCAAGCTAATCGATGCTAATGGAATGGAGGAATGTTTGCTGATCTGGAAGAGAGTTGTTAAAAGGTGAGTTTTTGATGCAGGATACAAAAGCGATGAAGTTGCAAGGACATGTGACCTTATGTTGCACTACAGTGCGAGGTGGATTTGGCCCTCACTCATCTCTCAAACTAATTGCTGTCAGAGGTGGACAGCAAGGTAGTATATCTTCTCCGTGGCACAGCCGCCTTTTCATTGCTGAATCGTCTCCTTTGTGACCTCCGACGCCAAAATTTTCAGTGAAGAAAGACCAGAAGCTTCCCTATTCGGTCTCAATAAAGTCTATGTCGCTATGTCAGAGTGCGCAAATGTCATGTCAAGGGTGTTATTATAAAAGAGAGTTGGCCTCTTGATCTAAGCTACATTTGTTCCAAGAAACCCTACAAAAGAATTATAATTTCTGAATTTGGCCTGTTGATGTACTCCAAAGATGCGAATGCGCATTAGGACTGCAGGCGTCCTTAGCTTCGGGGCTTGATCAATGGGTTGGTCACTCGAGAGCTCATCTGAAAGTCGCATGAATCCTCAGGATGTAAGCACACCAAGCGCAAGCTCCGTGATTTTTGTAAGGAATAAGACGCCTTCGCCAGAGATCTAAGCATGCTACGGCTCAGCGGTGACACCCCCCTGCACGACGCTTGCGGAGAGGTGGCATATATTTGACTCGGATATGGTAAGAACTGATGATGTAGGCTCCTTGTCACAGAAGTGCCAGCCGACGTAGATGGTTGACTGGCAGCACAAAGGATAAGATTGTCATTCTGAGCCCTCCATAGTGGGGTTCGAAAAACCCCCAAAACACAAGACAAATTCTTGAAAGAAGTCCTTGATAAGACTTTAATTTGTGGTGACCTTTGTAAAGCACTGAACGCAACAGATTTGTTTTGAGTACCTTGTGCGATGCCAGAATGTTTTTTGCCGCCATGGCATAAGAATGATGTTCTCATTATTCATCACAACGTATGCCCAAAACTTAGCGCCTTCGTGACAACGCTCGGCCCAAAATCACACTATAAGAGACTCGCACTCTATTCTGTTCAAATGCATAGCTCATGAGTCAGTCTGTTGTCCTTTCTGAATACGGACATTGACGCAAGGCTTAATTTGTTTGAAGTTCCTCATCTTCAGAGACTTAGACGCCTCCTTCGCCCTGTGCTCATGATTCTTCGGTGTAAAATGTTTTCCAACAACTTCAGAGACGAATTGGGAAATAAACCTAGCTTTCTATAACAAACGTTGGAGGAACAAAACAAGTCCCAAAAGGATTGCCATTCGTTCAGCTACGTGGACTCAAAATATTGACAACTTGTGGACACTTGTGACGCGACCTGAAATGGGCAGAGTGCGTCGGAAAGGAACCCAGATAAAACCAAAATTTCTCTATTCGAGAAAATTTTGAAAAAAGAACAAATGTTACAGACGTCTTTGAACCAAAATGTTGGTCATCTTCATCATCATCATCTTCTTTAACCGGCATGTTCCACTAAAGGGGTCTTGGGAGTAATGCACGCACTAGAGCCCGCACTAGGCCGCTGGATCCTCCGCCATCGACTCTAACTCATCAGGGCTGTTCCCAGGTGCAACTAGGCGAGTTAACGAATTTGATCCAACCACCTTATCCCGCCGACAGGTCGCCTACCTGAAGAAGTTCGTTGTCAACCGAGACCCTCGCTGGAAGACCAGATATTTCGTAGTTGTCTGAGGTTGTAGTTGATGTGGCGCACTGTGATTTGCATGTGATTTGATGGCAGCATCCCTTTCAAGTTACTGACGTCAATCGAAGAGTGAATACTTAATAAAGCTTGTCTTTCGGAGTCGGCAATAAACAGCTGGTCTAGATTCCTCCTAGGAGACCAACGGCACGCACGACAAGTGAAGTTTGCTGAATAAGATAGGAGACCTGGTTCCTTATTGGCATAGTACTGCCCAATTTTATTTCTTTTGTTCCGATGGATCCATACCCAGGTTTTGAAGCAAAATTTTGGATATACTGCATTATGGACTTGGAGGAGATTGAATGTACTTAAGTGTTTAGCCTGCATACTCTTGGTAAAGCTGTTTAGTTGTTTGTTTAGCCAAATGGACTCTTTGCGTCCCCAACTGCTTTAAATTGAGGTCTCTCTGTGGTACGCATGGCAATGAGTGTCACACTTCTAGATAGTGAACCGTCAATTACTCGAAGCAACTTCAAAAGGATCTTCCAACAAGGACTTCAGAACTTTTTTTTTAAACAAAACGCATGGTTTGCGATAGGTTTGAGATAGTTCAAAAATTGTATAATAAGCTGGAAAAACAATCAAAGCATTTATCAATTAAAATCTCGACTTAGTTCATACGGCCACCGAAGCCACGTCTGCAGCGGTCGATTCGTTGGACCCAATTTTTAAAGACTCGACCACAATTTTCAGCTGAAAAGGCCGCCATTTCACGTTCAATGTTGGCTCTGAGGTCTTCCTACGTCGTGGAGTTATTGGCACACAGAATATAGTCAAGCGGCGCTAAGGCGCGCATGAACGAGGCGGCAAATCGACCGTCACCATACTTAATAATAATAATAATTGAGTGGCACTATAGCCCACAAGGGTCCAGGGCCTACAATAAATACTCGTGTTGTGCGTGCTACTCTTCTCTCACGAGTAAAAGGCATCTACAATATTTTCCGACTCCAAACGGCGAGATTTGAGAAGCTTTTAGACAACTAGCACTCTTTGTCAGCAACTCGAAAGAGGTGGTGCGCGTGAAAATATGTGAGGTGTCACATCCGGATATCGAACCTAGACCTTCTGCGTGTGAATCGATGCGGCGACCATGTCAGCATCTTTACTTTTCAATAAATTGATTGTAACTTGTTCTGTGTCTTCGAATCTGAGCCATTACGACAACGCAACAGAGGACGGCCTAGGCTAAGGTGGCGCACACAAGTGGAGAAGGACCTCAACCAACTTGGAGTGCGCAACTGGCGGCAGCTGGCGAAAGACCGTGCTGGCTGGAGAGGCATGTTGGTTGAGGCCCAGGTCCACCCCGGACTGTAGCGCCAGAAGAAGAAGAAGAAGATGAACTTGTTCTGTGCGGCTGTGTGACTTGTGGCGCCACTCCCTTGAAACCACATGTGGACTGAGTTCAAGCCTTTCAATTTGGGTAAAAAAAAATAGGTAGTTTTGGACGAGATAAAGCTGACCATTAACAGTAGCGTGACGATCGTTAAATGTGGTCCAATAACGCCGCTGGCGTCCAAACCACGGACCGAATGGTGTGGTGATTCACAGGGCACATGTGGACATTCACCCGACCAATAACTCGTATTTTGCTTATTGACGAACACATGGAGTCTTAAGTGAGCCTCGTCACTGAAGATGATTTTACGATGAAATTCATCATCTTGGCGCAACTTCTCCAGAACACAATCGGAGAACGTACGTCGCTTCAAATGGTCCATCGGCTGCAATTCTTGAGTCACCACCTTGTATCAGCGTAAAGCAAGATCCTTCTGCAAAATACTCAATAATGTGGTCTGAGCGATGCTCAATTCCAGAGAATGCCACGGAATTGACTGATTTCGATCGTTTGCTACGGACGACAGCGAATTCTTGGAAACTTCGACCAACCTGTGGTCTCACTGATACTGCAACATCACACAACGAATGTGTGGACTCCAATTTTTGCATTTAACTTGTTATTGCCTACTAGGGTGGGAATTACGACCGAGAATTCGAATTAACGCTCTTCTATTTACATTCATAGACTCCGAGCCTCGCTTGACAATTTTTATGATTGCGAGGCGCTGCTCGTTTGTGTACTTTAGCTCGATGAAAATGTGAAGCTTACTGAACAAATTGACAGCGAGACGTTGATGACTTGTGCAAGAATGCGTTCGCAGATTAAATTCAAAGCTCTCAAGTTCCTGTTGGAAAGCTTGTTTGCATGCATCACCTTGTTCGGTTAAAGCTTAAACATCTCTCTCAGATGCCTATTCGTATTGCACTTGAACAATTTATTGTCTGCTTTTAGAAGAATCTCCGGCAAAGGACCATAGGTGAGGTTGGAGCGGTCGATTGTCAAAACGCAACGACACTAAGGCCACCCTTGGAACCATTGTGTCGTAGCGCGGGGAGTCTTCCAAGTATTCTCAAGACCATTTTCAGCTTGCTATGCTGAGTATCCCTTCTTTACCTAACAAATTTTTTAAGTGTTCCTTTCCTCTTTTTGTAAGAGCTTAACAGTTGCAGAAGGTTTCAACGTCGTCCTTGGTTATACAGCTCTTGCAGAAGTCATTGAGGTATGAAGACCCTGGAGGCATGCACATTATGGTCCTTAGACGGACTTTGTCTTAGTTGACGAGGAAGAGGAAAGATGGACGCGAGAAAGGGGAATAACATCCAACCTTGACCAGATAGATCTCTGACACACACTTCAGGAAACACTTCAAAATCAGTTTTCCAACAGGACAAGGAGAAAATAAGTAAGGAGAGGCCCTATTTTGACTAAAGTAGCTAAGCATCCGTCAAACTATCGACTCTTGTCAATGTGTTCCAAACTGAAACCCTGGTCACGTGGATGTACAAACTCAGCGCCTCAGACAGTGCGCCATAGAGGGCAGTAGAAACATAAAGATAATGAATGACTTCGACTTTCTCAAAATCAAGCTTAGAATCACTCTTGCTATTCGCTGTTCTTTTGGACTCAAGAGGCAAAATACTAATGGAGCCCCATCTCGAACGAACTATCTGCCTTTGTAAAACGCCTTAGTCATGCCGTGAATCTTGCTCGTTATGCAAAGCCAGTGAGGTCCATAGACTTTCCTTTCCTTTCGAGAAAAATAAGTTTTTCTTCTGATTTTTGTCCCTGTTTGGGTGGATCTTCCTATCATGTGGAACCAGCCCACACAGACTTCGAATCCAAAACATTGCGACAACGCAACAGGGGACGTCCTCTGAGAGGACTCACGCGAGTGGAAAAGGACCTCAACCGACTTGGTTTGTGCACCTGGAGGCACTGTCAATTGCAGCGGAACGTTGGTTGAGCCCCATCTCCACTGCGGACTGCAGCACCACTCCAAGAAGAAGAAATCAAAGGTGCCAACGAGAGGAGGCTATCAACCAACGCGCCCACACCAAAATTCAATGCTAATGTCCAGGGTCCTCATCTCCAGCACTCATCCCCTTCTTCCATCCCTTTTCATTGTTTCCCCTTTTTTTGGAATGCAATACCACGCCGAAAGCAATGATTAATCAGCAAAGATAACGCCGCGTTTTGAGCGCGCCCATGGATTATTTCTCTCCAGGCCGGGCGCACGGTTCAGCGTGTGTGCGTGGGATGAAAGCATCTACGACCACCTTGCTCTCCTCACTTCTGTCCAATCAAACTAAAAACGTGTCAGAGAATCATCATCAGCTTGTAGCAATGCCCGCCCGCGCCCGCAACCTCTATCCCCTTTCAAGTTTGCCGGCAATGTGAGGGAAAACGAGCGCTTTTTATGGCGTCATCCTTGTGCTCGATTATTTGGTTTTCCCAGCGTCAAAGTGTACGCTAACGTTAACGCTACTACTGCTGGCAAAGTCGCGGCACAGCGTCTCGACTCCAATCAACCGTGCACGAATTAAACGCCCAAGGCTCTTCCATTTTCGCTTCTTTGTCCTTTGTTAGTGCGCCTCATTCGCCCCGCCCCGCTCCGGCAACAACAGCAAAGGCAAAGGCAACGGCAACGGGACCGGCAAAGGCAAAGGGTGTGAAAGCACACTTCTTTTGTGAGAGCGGCACCCTCAGCCACTAGCAGCGCGCTAATTAGTCCTTTGTAAGCTAAACAGAGAATGTATCCATTAAGAATCAATCAATTTGCGATTTACAGTGCGGTGGTGGCCGTGGTCCCGGCGCTGACCGATCCAAGGGATTTAATGAATTTCCTATTTACCCTCGAACAAAAGGAATCCGTTTCTCGCTTCGTTCGCCGGCCGGACCCACACGCCCCCGTCGCGTTCGTCGTCGTGTTGCTTTCACAAAACGGAGCGGATATTGGGTTCGCTTTCTTTTTTTTTTCTTTTTTTTCATCGCGTTTTCGTATTTGATTTGACATTTGATTGAAGTGCAGGGCAACGGCGTGGCAACGGGGGGGAGGGGAAATCGAGACGCTGCTGCTGCACCAATCACACCGACGTCAACGACAATTGCCCTAATGAAATGCTTCTGCATCGAGTCCAGCACCACCGCTGTTGTTATCCAGCCGTCTGCCTAGACGGACATATGTGAGTGTGTGTTTTTTTCCTTCTCCCTCCCCCCGGTGAACACTACGAAATTTATGATGACAAGGTCCTAGAGACAGGGCGCACCAGGTCGCAGAGAAACTCAGGTAGTGAGCGAGTGCCGAGGCGAAACGGTAAAAAACATCTAAACACACAAACACACAGCCTCCCGAAGTCGAGAGCCCCTGTCGCCGTTGCCGTGCGCGTACGTGAAACAAGTCGGCAGTGAGAGGTCACCGAACCCTCGTCCTTTGATGCAATGATCAACAAATAACGACAGATGCCGTCTTCATTCTTGTCGACATTTTTTTTTTCGGTTTCCCTGTAGGTTCGGGTTTCCCCCTGGGTGATTGGATTATTTGTGGTGCATATGTCTGGATTGCATGCAACAGGGTGACGCGGAAGTCTCGACATGATGTGGCGGTAAGTGGCGGTGAACTGCTGCAAAACTGAAACCATTCACACATTTCTGTGGGAAGTGTTATCTTCGGTGAGTGTTGCTGCAGGGCGTCTGTACAGGGTGGAACTGGAAACGAACCAGATTAGAATGTACGTAGCCACGAGGCAGGGAATTACAAAGTAAGTCCTTCATTCACAAGACTTCGTGACTGAGTGCTCCAAATCGAAATTTCAAATCAAACAGCCCTCGAAGAGCGTCCAAAATCCAGGGTGCTCTGATTTCAAGTTGAACACTCACTCTTTTGCAACACCCTGTTGTGGTGCAGTCTCGAACACATGCATGCCACCATTCACCAGTTGCACTAAGGACCGTCCTCACACCGCCGACACACAACGCAGCGTTAAGGATGTCTGCGATGTCTAAGCCCAAGCACGAGAAATTGTCAAGTAAAGTAGAGACGCACCCACTCACACACTCACACACTCTCGTACTCGCACTCGCACTCAACCATGCACCCCACGCTCGAAGGTGTACGAGGTACGGTCTCAAGTGGTATCCTTGAGTAACAATTGAAGCGTTTTGCAACTTGAGTGCAAGTGCGAGTCGTGTTTTAATTTATCCTTCGCGTCAATACGATGAACAGTTGAACAGATGACGCAATTATAGCACATCACCTCGATTGAACAGCAGCCGCAGAGCAGATTGCTCTGCAACAAGGGCTGCGTCCTCGCAGAATGGTATTCATCAACGTCGTTCTCTCATCATCATCACCATCATCAGTTGGGGGAGTTTTGCCGTCGTTGGCATTCACCCCAATTTTTGGATCAATTATATGCGCCCCCAGCCGGTAATTGGTCGGGGGGGGGGGGGGGGGCGGTCGGTCCTCATAGCAACAAGTTGAGAGCGGTGGGTGGGCGACGCTGCAATGAATTATTCAAGCGACGACAAACCAAGGTCCTTCTGACAAATACTGATGCTCTTCATAGCTCCAATCCCACCGTCACCGTCACCGTTACCGTCACCATTGCCATCGTTGTCCTCGCCGGCGTGGCGTTCAATTCGCATTATGTGTGTACCGCTGGTCTTGTTGTTTAGTGTGCGGGAGCGCAAATCCTGCTGCCTACATAACGTTGCCTGACGGATAATGCAGGAACAGGACTGAGTAAACAGACAAACACCCGACCGCCATCCCCAAGCTCTCCAGCCATTCACATGCACACAGCCATCCACACAAGTTCATTCGCGTCTGCAGGGTAACCTGTTATTCTTGTGAAATTGAATCCTTTCAGCAGGACTAGGACCTGGTCTGGCCATAGAGCTGAAACCTGGACTGGGCGGGCGGCTGGTTGTAATTATGTTTTATACCCGCAGGATTCAGCTAAGAAATTAAACGAGCACAGGATACATAGGGGTGCATTTAAAATTGATACAGCGGGAGTTGGCATTGCCATTGTCATTGCCATTACCGCTGGTGTGTTGCTGTTGCTTGCTCGCCGTGGACTGGCCCTGGCAACGATTTCGCCGTACTTACGTGTGTGCGTATGGGCGATGGTGGTGGCGGTGGATATGCCGCCGGATCCATCTGCTTTCCTTTTGATCTTTGTCCAGAGATATGACGGATTGATGACGCCAGCGACAGTGGTGGTGGCGGCGTAATTGTATTGTTCCACGGACGGAAGATGGGTTCGTTTTTTTTTGTGTCTTGTGTTTTGGCTCTAGAATAATTTTTGAAATATTTGCTTTTCATTAAAATGTTTAACCGGGGCAAATGTGATTACACGGGACCTTTGAAGACCGCCATCATCGCTATGGCCAGTACGGTTGCCCGCCGTGGACTGTGGGGAGTGTTCTTGACACATTCCATTTGCTCCTCCTGATGGCTGCGAGTCCTGTCTGAAAGCCGCGTGGAATGCGGACTTAGATATTGAATTTTGCCATTTCCAGGCATGGGGTAAGCTACTTAACATTGGTGGTGTGTGTTTGTATGTGTGTACTGAGAACCATTGCAGTTGGAAATCCCCATTTAATTTGAGTGCACATGTACATATGTACGTCTGCACATTGAGCCCCCCTCACTTGGTGGCGGTCGAGTTGCTCGGCGTGAGCTTGATTGCTTTCGAGGGGACACACGGCACTTTCAATTAATACATCGTCGAGACTTGTCGGGATTAAAACTTAACTGAGGCAGAGCTACTCGCTTGGAAGGGACTCCTCTTCTAATGGAAGTTGTCAATCAGACGTCACTTGACGGACTTGAATTGCCACGGGGTACGGCTGTTGGATGGAGCATACGCCGACATTTAGCGCGGCATAGGATCCGCATTGAAGGGGAATTGGATGCATTGATTTATATGAGTCCGAAATCAACGTTTCTTTCCGTCTACTTTCGGGAATTTTTGGCACTTTCATTTTGAAGGCGTTACTTGAAGTGTTACTTGACAAGACCAACACCCTTTTTTCTGACAGTGACCCTTTGAATAAAATTGGTGCCGAGGAATGGAGTGTGGATTTTTCAGAATCATTGTGTGTTGTGCATGCAACTGTACTCTCACTACTAGAGGAGCCCTTCAATTTAGAGGGCTACATATGAGATGTCTTCTAAAATACACACAACGAGCACTTCTAGCACTTCAACGTGAATAAACCATTTGTGTCTCGAACCAGAACTCGTTACCGTGACACTGGTAGAGTTGCACAACGTCATAGAGGTGGTCAAACAAAAACAGCAACATCCGCAGAAATGGTTCGGAAAAAAATTGAGCGAAATCCGGGGAGAAGTGGAAGAAAAGTGGCTCATGAGCTCTACATATCATTGGAATATAGGCAACTCATGCTGAGAAATGAGCCGGGACTAAAGCCATTGATGCCCCAAGAACCACACAGATCTTACCCCGCAACAGCAAGAAGTAAGAGTCGAAAGAGCGAAGGAATTGCCACGCTTGCACGAAAGTGGTGAGTTGTCGAATTTGTTTTTTTCCGATCATATTTTTGGACCGCGGCTTCAAAATTAATGCAGTCGTATAACGTGAAACTGTGTTAGAGGCAGTGTTAAAGCCTTTCACAAGCAGGCATTTGTCGGAGACGGTGGTACCGTCTCACAAAGCGCGACTTACGTCTTGGTAACCGTGGTCACCTAGCAGCATAAACGCATTTGTCATCAACAATGCTGTGTATCCTCGTATCTGTATGTTTTTCAACTTGTTTATACGTAAGACATCTTTTTGTATTCTTCTTCCATTTATTTGTTCAACGAGTCAACCCATTTTCTCCCACATGAATGGTACCTACCCATTGTCAATTGCAGTTATCTAAATCATCTTTTCCTAATTGCTTATTCCCCTATTTGCATACTCATTGTGGCCACATGGACCAAAGCGTCTTTTTGTATTCCCTTTCCCCAGGTTATGTGTTTGTTCATATTCGATATGTCCCACTGTAGATCTAGTAAGCGTCGAATGCTCTTCATATGTCGATTGCCATGACTTCTCCTTATATCTATGACTCGACTGAATCTGAGGACTTAGACTTCAGTTTGACTTTTCTTACTGAAATGTCCAGGTGGAAATAGCAAGCTCATGTGCGTTCACGTTATGTACGGCATCTGTTTTTTTAATTTTTGTTCGTTGGAGGTTGGGTTACAGTGTACTGGAGCGCTTGGACTCGAAAACTGGTCCATTGTACTAAAGGGTGATTTTTTAAAAGCTATAGGAAAGTTTTTCAAACAAAAAAAAAACACATAAAATTCAGAAAAAAGCATTAAATCTTTATTTGGATCGATAGCACGGTTCATATAATTTAATGTTTGAAGATTATTTCATACAAATGTTGACCTTGACTGCGCCTCAAATGTTCCATCCGCTTAATCCAATTTTGGCATACTCTTTCCAACAGTTCGGCAGGTATCCCACGAATAAATGCTTCAATGTTGTCTTCCAATGCGCCAATTGAAGCGGGCTTGTCTGTATAGACATGAGCTTTAACGTTACTCCACAAAAAATAGTCTAAAGGCGTTAAATCGCACGATCTAGGCGGCCAATTAACCGTTCCCGAACGTGAAATAAAATGTTCACAGAACTCGCCTCTCAAAAGTCCATTGTTGTGCGTGCTGTGTGGCATGTGGCACCGTCTTGTCGAAACCACATGTCATGCAAGTCAAGCTCTTGAATTTTGGGCAAAAAAAAGTTGGATATCAACTCACGGTGGCGCTCACCGTTCACACATTCTTTGAAGAAGTACGGTCCAATGATGCCACCAGCCCATACACCGCACCAAACTGTGACTTTTTCTGGATGCATTGGTAGCTCTTGCAATGCTTTTGCCTGATATTCACCCCAAAATCGAGAATTCTGCTTATTTACGTACCCATTGAGCCAAAAATGAACTGACCATAAAATGGAAGAAGCGCGCGATGAACTTTCTTAACAGAGCACGCATTTTGATAATAAAATTCAATAATTTGCAAGCGTTGTGCGTTTGTAAGACGATTCATGGTTAAATTATAGACCAAACTGAAGATGTTCGAGAGTGAAACAAAACACGAAACGTTCGTCAGCTGTTTAAACCAGAGTTGCCAAAAAGATAAAAGCTAAAAAATCACCCTTTATCAGGCAGTTACCTTCATTTAGCACAGTTTCTTGGAACAGCAGGCGCTTCTGTTATAAAGAACTTAAGTTTTCAGCTCCCACCACGTCATCTCCAAATACCCAGCCACATTGACAGAGGAAGTGCTCTGAAGTGTCTTCACCTTCTCCACAGGCGTCGCAAAGGGTGCCATCACTAAGCCCAAGCAGACTTAGGTGATTGCCGGAGGTGAAATGTCCCCCTTGTACGCTGACAAGTTTTCTATGTACAGCGTGCATAATGTTCTTTATCAAAATGATTGGACAAAACCCGTACCAGAAGAAACATCCCCAAACAATTAGACTTCCGTCACCAAGCTTGTCTGTTTTCAAAGTTTTCCGTGGTGAGTTGTCTTTGCCATTAGGTCTTCACCATACGTTCTGCCACCATCTAGGCAAAATAAGTTGATTTTGGACTTATTAGACCATAAAATATTTTGTCCAGAAAGTTACGCGATGCTGATGTCTGTTGCCTTTTGGTTTCTGTGCGCACTGGTTAGTGGATAGCGTGATTTCCCCTCCAATTCTGTAGTGGCCCACGAGGCCACTTCAGGGTTGCTCGTAGTTCCTTCGAAGAGAGACCGACTGGCTGCCGAGTGACGCAGGGCAGCCACCAGACGCCCGCATACTTCCACCATTTTGGTCTGACTCCAAATGGGACCCTGACACGCCAGTGTTGGCGGTGTCCGAGGCGTTCTTGTATCTTATTATTGTCATCATGGGGAGGTGCGCTTCGTCAACCAGGTTTGGATTGTACGCAAAACTTCGCACTCCGGTTGCCCTTTGATTCTTAAAACTTGACAAAATACAACCAACATCATAGATTTGTGAACAAGTGTCTGCGGATTACCGCGCTGGGCGTGATAGCAGGTACCTCACCTAAGTATCCGAAACATAAGGTTGTCAAATATCTCCCTTCCGCTTTTTTGCTTTTCATTCAATGCTTCATATAAAGTGTTACAGTGATCGGATTTAGTTCAAATATGCGCCGTTTTGTTCGATAATCTGTTTCCATCTAGACGGCAACTTCAAAATACCTCCCTCGTAGAAGCCCCCCTCCTTGTTTGCGAAGAACTCAGAAAGCCACTTTTCACAAGCCTCTTTTGAGTTCAACTTCACACCACCAAGGGTGTTCACCATGGACAGAAACAGGTGGTAATCACTTGGCTCTATGTCCGGGCTATATGGTGGATGCGATAAAATCGTCCATCCGAGCTCCCGTAGCTGCTGACGAGTCATCAACAAAGTGTGTGGTCTGGCGTTGTCCTGGTGGAACACTACATCCTTCTTGTTGGTCAATTCTGGACGCTTCTGGCCGACCTGCTTCAAGCGGTCCAGTTGTTCGCAGTAGATGGTAGAATTAAGCGTCTGGCCATATGGTAGCAGATCATAGTGCATGATTCCCTTCCGATCCCACCAAACACACAGCAAAACCTTCCTGGCCGTCAATCCCGTCTTGGCCACTGTTTGGGACGATTCACCGGCCTTCAACCACGACCGTTTTCACTTGATATTGTCGTATGTGATCCATTTTTCGTCACCAGTCACCATCTGCTTCCGTTTCATGTTTTTGATTCGGTCCAGAA
This sequence comes from Eristalinus sepulchralis, assembly GCA_944738645.1. Taxonomy (NCBI): domain Eukaryota; kingdom Metazoa; phylum Arthropoda; class Insecta; order Diptera; family Syrphidae; genus Eristalinus; species Eristalinus sepulchralis. The sequence goes on along the minus strand of OX122885.1, from coordinate 32,662,962 downwards.
GGTTTTTTTGTGTCAAATCATGCGGCACGTCAAAAGATAAAAAGGGAAGGGAGATACATTTGACAACCTTATACATATGTTAACTTTACATGGAATTTAGACCGACCGGCGGCAAGTTTGGAACCACATCCAACTGATATCGTATCCTTGCGCAAATCCTCAAATAGGCTTATTGACCGGACTTCATAATTACTTTCAATGGAATTAAGTGATGTATAGCTTGTCAAAGGATGGCAATATTGTCCGTAATTCCCCGTAAATCCAATTAATATGAATTTTGCAATAAGTTACTTAAGTGCTGAGGAGAAGGTAATATTTAAGTGAACTCCGAGCCAATTTTGTTTGACGATAATTCACTGCTTGGAGCTGTGCATGTCATTAGAAAAATCGACCACAGCATGCGACACAGAAACTCCATTTGAGAATGCAACAGCTGCCGTAAAGTACTCCTAATGGAATGTCCATCACCCTTGCACATTCTATCAAGCACTTGATAGAGAACTCATTTACAATTTAATCAGGAACGTGCCTTCAATCTCCGAAGAACCGGTTTCCACCGACCCCCATCGAACTTCAAATCCGGTTCGAAACACCAAAAGGACAAAACCACACTAGTCTTGCTCTCTGTCTCTGTTTTTTTATCCATTGATATGCAACATAAACAATAAACAACCAGTTTCACCTCGAATGCCGTACAAAAGGACACACCGTACCTGAATCAACTGCCACCCCATAGGGCCATAGGGAAAAAATTTTCAATTTGCATACCAAACCCGTTTCGAAGCGAATAAAGTACAAAACTACACGTCCCCGGGTCTAGTACACAGGGTCTACACATATATGCAGGAATCAACCACCCCAAGCATGCGATAAGCACTCGACTGAAAATACTTACCGACAGAGAGCGAACTAAGCCCCAGCATGTTGCTCGTTAATGTCGACACTAATAGTTGCCACGTGAGACACGAAGTGTGCCTTAGATTTCGAACGTTCTCTCTCCCCTGCGCCTCTCTTTCTCGGTAGATCCTTTCACGAATAAATCTCTCGCTCCAGTGAGTTGCGAAAACAAGAACGAAAATAAATAACAAGAAGGGGTTGGGGTCCTGGTGCTCTCACTCACACTTTCCTTTCACTCGATCCTCGTTAGACGCATACGCGGCGAGTACCTGCTGCCATTCTGCCATGCCAACTGGAAACTCGATCGTTTCCAGTTTTTTTTTGTCCGTGTCCTTCCAACCTTTGAAGCCATGATCAATGGATACGAAGGGTGTGATATCTTTCCTAATGCATATGCGCACGCGTTGAGGTCCCTGCCACGCTTCTGTCACACTTCCCATATACGCGCTCGGCACACACGGGTGCTTTGAAACATCTGCGTTCCGCACACATACACATGCCAACGCACGCAAAACACACACACGCACCTCAATCTATTGCAAGGATAACGAGCAATCACAGTTGAGCGGAGAAGAGGATTTAGGTGAATTGCATTCTGCTGGTGGTTGGGTTTCCGAATTTTCCAATTTCGATTCGAATGTCAATCTGTTGCAGTATCCTGCGAAAAGGATGTGTGCGCTCTGCATTTTATCGTCAAGAGGAGCGGTGACGAAGAGGAAGCGCAGATAAAGTCAACTAACTGTTTGAGCAGGATTTTTCTCCTTTGTTCCTGCTCGTCTGCCACAGGGGCACAGCAGATGATGCAGATGCAGGGACATGGCTGCGTGTCCTTGCAGCGATGATAGCGAATTGCACACTGAACACTGCTAACGGTGTCTAATCAAATCAATCAGGCAGAGGGAAGCTACGGTTGCACTGAAATTGGCATCACCTCCGGAAGGGTTTCGGCTGCGTTTTGAAATTTTTTTTTTAATCTGAAAGTGACGCCCTTAGGAGAGGAGAAGTATTGCACACGCACACATGGGACTTCCGCGATGTTCAAAAGTTAGTTCCCTGCCGACGATGACGAGTGATAGTGCTGACGGGGCGAGTATTGTTGCTCGTTGCGGTGTTACGTAACGCGTGCACTGATTTTAAGGACATAATCCTTGCATATCAAATTGAAATTGCGAAAGGGGTTTTTATTTCGCCTCACAGTAAGGGATGCTGTCATCTAATCAACAGAGGGAGGCGCACATGCGTTTGGATTTATTTAGACTGTTAACTGGATTTACGGCAAAAAAGGGGTGGACATTTGGGGTGACTTTTTTTAAGCCAGATGAGGGAGGCACGTTCGAAGCGCCACTAAACTCAGTCAATGAGTGTCTGATGCACGCAGATATTTGATTAGATAACACAACTGAGATATTCCGGGGAACGACGCTATTCCATGAAACCCGTTTGTTGTGCTATTTGCTTTCAGTATTTGTGTAGAGGACATCCGTTTACACTTTGCAATGTTTTGATGAAAAACTCGGAAACGTAGAAAGCGATGGAAATCGCTTCAATTGTGATCAAAATTTGAACCGATTTTGTGTCAAATTGTCAAATTCAATGTTTCGAAAACTTTTTTTTTTAGTAAGCAGTGTTTAACGGACAGCGCTACAACTGATTACCGTTTGTGGCCTTAAGGTATGTTTGTTTGAAGGAATGCATTGAAGGAAAATTTATTTTTTTTATTTTATTTGTTGTTTAATTTTTTTGTTTTCCGTTGCTTGGCGGTTTCAAAATTGACTCTGGTAAATTTTAAATTGGGAGCTCGACCCAAGGGTACACGGTTAAGCTTCTTTAGTAATCACTCGTGGGGGCGGGATATTATTCACCCACGAGTAGGGGGGCCCTTTAGTTCTTCGCTAACTTCAAACGCCGAAATGTCAAAAGCATATTCATACACTTGTCAGTTTCCTCCTCTGACTGAACCACGAACTGTATGGTCTGTACAGCGACATCAATCAGATCAAACGAGTTCGAATCTCTCGCCTCAGATGGCTAGGTCATGTAGACCAAATAGAGATCAACGCTTCGGCCCGAAAAGCTTTCAACTCTAACCCTATGGGACAAGGCGGAGAAGGGAGACATCGTCTCTAGTGGCGCACGCAGCTAACAAAGAAACGGAGCCCAATCAACTAAACGTGGGTGGCTGGAAGCAACTGGCCAATTCTGGTCTGAGTAGAGCGATATATTGCTTCAGGCCCATGTCCACCCCGGCCAGTCAGTAATAAGATATGATCTAGATGAAGATCTAAGAGTCAAACCTGAGACCTGGACGTACGAATCGATGCAAGCAACCCCTATGGCCGGTTAAACGAATCATTTCTGGTAATTCAATTTTCCGTTTCGAAAGGAAAACTTAATAGAACAAACATCGCGATACATCTTTGATGAACATTTTGATTTTTTCCAACGCTCAGATCATGGCATTCAGTGTAAAAAATAACATCGTTCAATTGAAGGAATCGGGAAGACTTGCGAATCCTTCGAGGTCACTTTTAACAATTTTTTTTATTGCACATTTTGGTCGGTATCTCGACATATTGGTTTTGAAAGCGTCTACTGTGAGGAGATTTTTTGCGTAGATCAAAATAGAATATCTAAGTGTCACTTGACTTCGCCAAAAAGAAATTACCCGATAAAACCAAAATTGATCGCGTTGTGTGCTTCATGATCCCGGTCTATTGGAATGGCATATCATCCAAGTCATAATCTATAATCGCAGGCAAAACAAATCATTTGAAAATATTCATAACCGCTCTCCCATTGGCATCTTCGAGACAATGACAACTTTCGACCGTAGAGCACAGCAAACAGCCCAATTGTCTGAACAAATCAGCATCTTCGATTATTTGTAGCTATTCTGTGGCCCATTTCGGCACTTTTATGTGTTTCCAGATCCACTGCTTTCTGTCGCTCCAACACCCACGACACGTATCTACGTCAATGCAATCGGTCAACAGGTTTCAATTGTTGCGCTGAAGTTGAACTTTATAAGGATTAAGATGCGAATTCAAATACAAACTACGGCATAGTGAGGTGTATGGCACACTCAACTGCTGCGAACGTGAGGAAATCGATTAATTGGGATCATCAGCAACACTTGCACTTACAGCAACATTATTTCAATATTTTCAACTCACCGTTCATTGTGATAATGCATCTGTGGTCGCCGTGGTGTAGTGGGTAAGTGCGTCGACTCACACGCCGATGGTCTGCGTTCGATTCCCGGACGGAACACCTCGAATTTTTTCACGGCATCACGTCTTTCGAGTTGCTGACAACACTCAAAGATCATCAATTGTCTTTGAAAAGCTTCTCAAATCTCTAGGAAAAAAATGTAGGTCCCTTCCACTCGTGAGAAAACAGTAGCACGCACTACACGAGTAGTTGTTTTAGAAGTTGGGCCCTGATCCTCTGTGGGCTGTAGTGCCACTCCATTATTATTATTATTCATCTTACGACATTAGAAACCCTTCCACACTCTTGTCAATTTTTCCAAATTTTAGCGATTGCTTCCGTAGCCCGTCGATTATGACGACCATTACGAAACGCGTAAAGCCCGCAAAGTGGCTGCGCTTGAGTCACCAGTTTTGTAGGAAGTTCTCAGAATTTTAATGAGTTGCTCTAATATTAACCTACCCCAAGGTCCTACCCATTATTCTACATGGCAAGTATTCGGATAATATTGTGACACTTCAAATCACAATTTAGTTTGTCAGTTGCCATATAGCAGCTCTCAGGGGTCAGTTATATATCTCTAAAGAAAAACACACGTTATAGCCCTCGATCATTGCTTTTCATGAACAATGCTTGACGATAGTTACTCTTCCTCTTCTTTAAAAGATCGAATTCGTTAAAAGTTCAAATACTGAAGAGTTGCTTAAACTTTTAAAGCCATCCGTTTAAGCCACTGTATACATTGTGGTCATCACTAAAGCCTTCTTTTTGGAGGCTGGGATACACTGCACTGGAGCGCTCAGACACAAAAACTGGTGTATTGTCCTGCCAGGCAATAACCTTCGTTTACTGTAGTTTTGTGGTTTTCCCAAGAAAGATCAGGAGGCTCTTCTGTGATAAAGAGCGTAAGTTTTCAGTTCCCACCACATCAGCGCCAAACAGCCGGAAACCTGATACGAGGAAAGGCGGGACATTGACAGAGAAAGTGCTCTGAAGTGTTTTCACATTCTCCACGGGCGTCGCAAAGGGTAGACTTACGTGCAAAGCGAAGGTGAAGTGTCCCGTCTTCAGTCTTAGTCTTTTGCATCTATCTTGTATTTTTCTCTCTTTATCTTAGAAATCATTTGTATAAGCACAAACTCTCCTTTTCGCAGAGACTTACGTGGTAGAGACCCATTGTTACGCCTAGTTAAGGTCTTACAATATTTTTCCGCCACTTTCTTTAATCCCAGAAATTTTTGATTTGGAAAGACGTTAGGTGAAAAATGCTTTTGCATTCATCAATAATCTTGAATTTGTCTTGTAATGTAACACATGTCTCAATCTCATGTGTGCGATTCCGTGACCGTTTTCGACGTGTTTTTTGAACGACTTTCGTAACTAGTATTCCTCCGTAGAAGACCGAACAACTGAAATACATATGTGAGTGACTGAATATAGATAAAAATAGATGAACTAGGTAAGGCGGCTTTCATCACATCCAACGCCACGGAACTGGCTTTAAACTGTCGCTCAAGAAACGGTTTTCATTTCTTTTCATCTGTTTCTGATATTTCAATTAGTTCTTAGGATTCTTTACCTAATGGAGTGTATAGTGGAACAGATAAGGAGGAGGTGAAAGTCTAGTTATGTCAATATAGATGAAACCATTAGGAATAAGTCCATTCCTTCGAGTGCACATTCTCAGAAATCATGGCAGTTGCAACAAATCTTTGAATAATAAAATAACCAACCCTGTTCACATAATTTATTGTAGCAGAATCATAAGCCTGCCTGACGCACTGTTCTTGAGGCACCCTTGAGGCATAATATCCATTTAGGAAGGACTTATGTTGTTGTGGCCGCCGTGGTGACCACCGAAGGTCCCTAATTCGACTCCCGGACTCAACAGTTGCTGACGACATTCACAGAGTGCTAATACTTATTGGAAAGCTTCTCAAAATCTCAGCGTTCAGAATCGGCAATAAGTTGTAGGTCGTTTCTCTTCGTTAGAGAACAATAGCCCGCACAACACGAGTAGTTGATATAGAAGCTAGGCCCTGGCCTCCCTTGTGTGGTTTAGTACCACTCAATAATTAGTTTGAAGCACACCGTACAACCATTCACTGTCAATTGCCAGAGAAGGGCACTTCACTCTTGACTTCAGTAAGTTGCCTGCTACCTACATAATTCTCAGATGCAACTAATGTTGCCGCAGAAATCACATTTTACAGCCAAAGGACGATCATATTCTACCAACACAAAGTATATGACTTGCTTGCATCAAATGATTTTGAAAAAGAAAAAAAAACGAAACCTTCTATGAGTGAGCGCAACTTTCATATGGGCAGTTATTTTTTTTTTCACCTCAAGAACGGCCCTTAAATTTCAAACTCATATAATGACGTCATATAATGGCTACCCAAAATAATCAAGGACAAATTTGCTTTGCAAAATGTGTATGTGTGCGTGTACCTCAAACTTCTCCATTAAATAGAGGAAAAAATAAAATTCCCTGCCACCGATGCCATCCCACAATCCACACACGTCCATCCGCTGTCCATAAGTCATCAATCTTCGTCACGGGGACATACATCAGACTACGCATCCATTCGATACTTTAATCAGTTATTGTCGACTTTCTTAATTGTGTACTCGCCGGCGAGCACGTCAACTTACAACCGACTCCTGTACCCCAGCACGGCAGGGCGGGTCGGTGACGGCGACGGCGGCGGTACGGCTTTTGCCATTTACCTTGGCGTTGATTGATTCCCAGATTCTCCACCGTACAACCGCACACTACTCACATCAAAAATTGATTACCATGAGGGATGGCCGGCAAGAAGCCTTCAACCGGTCGTGCGTTGTTGCCGCCACCGTCGACAGCCTGCTGCTCTCCGCAACGAAATGTCGAATTCAACTTTAACGAGCCCCAACATGCGAGTAATTTTCGTCGGCGTAACACAGGAAAACGGCAAAAAGTTCGTCCTGCCACTGGCCGGCCACACCCACGTCCCACGTCCTTGCCGCGACCAAGTCACATTCGCAGACCCATGCATTATTGAAAAAGTAAACAAAATTTAATGGAAGCCGTGATTTTATTTTATTGATGAATGGATGACCGAAACGCACGTGATTTTGGACGGCCGCCTGCGTCATTCCGTTTGTTATGTTAATTTGAACGGGAAAGGAAGACGCATCCATTTGAATAGACGCCCCCATCCACTTGCACCGCAAATCATTTTCAATTAGGGTAATCATGCGATTTGGGGAAATGAATAAATTACGCAGTGCGCTGCTCTCAGTCCCTTCAATCGCCCCGCGACGCGGTAGGTGATGACGAAAACAAGCAAAAAGTGACCACTCACCTCGTCGTCACAATCGACCCTGATCCGGTCTTCAATTAATCGGCAACACAGTAGCCGCACAAAGGGATGTGCTGGCAGAGGATGTGAGTAGGGACCAACTCGGAACCAGTGACCAGACGGCGACCGACGGCCGGCTATCCTCTCACCGGCGGCGGCGGTGGTGTGCGGTCAGATCATTTAATCACATGGCTTCTCGGGTACCTGGTCTCGTGCCAGTGCGTCAGCCTGACTGAGGTCAAGATGTGCACAAAGCAGCCGCGTCGTTAACCTTACCCCATCCCAGGGACGTGGCAAGGGTCCCACATTCTCGCTCAATCTCGATCTTCAATCTTCGTCCGTTCCTGTTTGGAGTTGTAAGGATTCATGTTGTTGCTAGCAACAGACGGCCATCGGCGAGAATAAGCGCATGCGCACAGTCTGCCATGCCAGCAACAGTTATTGACCCCTCAGCGGACGGACGGAACTTGCCCCCACACACGCAGACGTGCTGCGATCTCCAGTTCCGTTCGACTCACGCAGGTACACACACGCTGCCCATATGGCATGTGTTTCGTGTCTGCTGCTGCTGCCGCCCGGTGATCGTATTCAGTTCCAAATCTCGATCAGAGCATGTGGACGAGTTGCCCGTCTACCTGGAAGCTGCCCTTCATTGGCCTTTTGTTGGCGCGCGATCCTCTGCTGTCGTCGGTCGGCTACGTGGATTGTTCTGTTGTCTGATTTCGCATCTGCGAAATACAAAGCCTGTCGCCCTTTCGATTCGATGACGGCCGCTCGCTCGTACTCGTACACATTTGCATCCCCTCCAACCAATACACTCTCGGTCGGGCCCCGATGTCATTGTACTCGGAGAAGAATTTATCGATCAGCTGTTCCACCGCCGCCGCCGTCGTCAGTCCTTGCTCCGTTCCCTTGGCTTGTGCCTTGTTCTGTGCGTTCGTCGTCTCCTGTTGCTTGCTGAGTTATGAAATGATTCTTGCCGTCTCGTACGTCGTGCCAGTTGGTCCTGGCGTGCATAAAGTTTTAATGGAGCACGTTCGCATGTGTGTGAGTGAATGAGTGAGTACAATCAAAGGACGGGCGACAGGCAGCCTAAGAAGTGTCGCTAATATTTCATGTCCCGTACCCATTGCTGAGGCCAGACCAGGTGCAATATCATCCTTTTCTTTTGCATATCGCTTGCTGAATCAATCCCGAATTCAAGGGGGATTGCAGGAAGGAATCAGAACTGCAATCGCATCTGCCCGGTGGCTGCTGCTTCATCTCCATGACAATTGAATTTGAAATCCTTCTTCCAGGTATCTCCCCGTTCGAGACTGCAACTTCCAATGAGGCACGATGCAGTGGGTTCCTTCGCCAACCCTTTCCCGGCCGGTCAGGATAGGGTGGTTGGTCATTAGGGAAACACAAATATTTTCGCCTCTTAGGGAACCTCGAACGAATTTAATTAAGGTAAAGTGAGAGGTTTTGCTGTGGCCGGGGTGATCCTTTTTTTTGTTTTCTACTTGGATTGGCCGCATGCCCTTTGGATGAGTAATACCTGGTTGGACGTCTCGTATGTCAGAAATTTTTTGATGAGTAGCGACTTGGTCGCACCATCTGCTGTTGAGAGTGCTGAATCCTGGTTCCGAACACGGGGGATCTAATTTCCTCGTCGTCCGGTCTGATCGTATGTGGAAGGGGACACGACTTTTGCCTTCCCTCTGTGCCTGGTGAAAGCGTTACGTAATTCTTTTGTGTTCCTCGACTCCGCGTTCTTTCCATTCATTCTCTTCGTAGATTCCGTGAAATATTCCGCTTAGGCTGTCGGATTTAATTAAGGGTTTAGAACGATGACGATTAATCGAGAATTGAGTGCGGAATGTGGAAACGTGTCGATGTGTGGCAGGAAATGGGTTCAAATTGAATTGACAGGCGTTTCGTGGAACAAGCGATCGGGCGTGGACTTGACTGCATCCGCCTCGTTATGAAGAAAGGGTCCTTGTCAATTGTTTTCTGTTTTTTTTTAATGAAAAGGCGAAGCTTGAGGTGCAATGTCATTGATTCTTCTAAGCAGCTAAAACATGGGTGTTTATAGAATCACTCAAATTAGGGTTCGATCCAAATGATCCTTCATGATTCAGGACTTCTGGATTATTTCTACAAAAAGTGCAAATTATCAAGCTCCCCAAAACATTCTCTGGACAAGCAATCCTGTTGTTCGTGCTCTTCATGAGTGGAGGAGGCCAACAGATTAATGTCGACGCCGCGTAACGTTTCTTAATCATCAATTTCCATATGAACGGATTACTAGGTATGAAGTGTATACTGACCACTGCCACCCCGCTGCTTGACCACAAGTAGGAGGTATTCAATTTTTCTCATTCAAGTTTCAGATGAAAACGTTCTAAAGTTTTTAACATTTGTGAATTTTGTGTATGTCCCTCTTAAGCCCCATGGACCGTGAAAAGTTTGAATTGAAACTAAACGCCATCAACATATGAACCAACACAACGCTTTCTCTCCCCTTCCCGTTAATGTTTCTGCCTCCTATAGCAGAAATCGTAATAAAGGACTTTAGTAATTGAGTCTAGGACGGATTTACTTTACCCAACTAGTGCACCTTTCAAGAAGAAAATGAGCAAACGGGCCTCACGAAAGACCCACGCCCCTTCATACTGGACTATGACGATTCCAGGCCTGCTGTATGGTGCAGAAACTTCGGAGATATTGCAAGTCACCGAAGAAGGTCATAGTCTCATTGAGGGGAAAGATCTGGTTCTGGTTCTGTTGGAATTTATAGTGTCCGCCGCATGCGCCTGTATAATGGTCTTCAGATACAGCGCTGATGTGTGAAAGGCACTGACACTTCAACTCCGTTGCAAAGAGACTTCAAATTCGGAATGGACTTCTTTGACCTGACGGCCCTTGGATATATTCCGGGACCGGTCACTCGTTTTACAAGTGAAAAATTATCGATGATGCTGGATTGTCGATGTGCATCAAAATCCATCAAAATCCAAAACTTTAGAACAAACTTTGGCAGATGGCATAGATGGTGAACGCATCTGAATGGTATGGAGGACCAATCTTTCTTAACTTTTTCTTCTTCTTCTTCTTCTTTTTCTTCTTTTTCTTCTTCTTCTTCTTCTTCTGGCGCTACAGTTTGGGGTGGACCTGGGCCTCAACCAACATGCCTCTCCAGCCAGCACGGTCTTTCGGCAGCTGCCGCCAGTTCCGCATTCCAAGTTGGTTGAAGTCCTTCTCCACTTGTGTACGCCACCTTAGCCTACTACCTTGTGACAATGGCTCTGATTCGAAGACTTTTCGGGCCGGAGCAGTGGTGTCCATACGCTCTACATGGCCTAGCCATGACCAGCACCACGCTGTACGTTCATTCTTTTTCCGTTTTCGAAAGTAATGGTTAACACAGCGCAAAGGCGATTCATTTTTGATAAAAATTATAGTGTTTTATAAAGATCGGACATTGCCATTAAGTCCAAGAAAGAATACGATTCCAATAGCCGCCTCGGGTAAATACGCAACATGCAAATCTATTAGTATAATTTTTAACCACTTTTTCTCACATTTCGGGCTGTATCTCAGCCACAACTTGAGTAATGTTGGTTTTGAATGTGCCTGGAGTTCGGGCATTATTTGCGTGAACTTGGACTTTTGTATAGTCTCGAAAGAATCAATCTAACGGTGTGAAATCCCATGATTTTTGTGTCCAATTGGAATCACCAGAACGCAAAATAACGCAACCAGAAAATTTTGACAAACGGTGATATATGGTCCTGTTTTGTGATTTGTGGTCCCGTCTTGATGAAATGAAATATTGTCCAAATCAGAATCTTCAGTCGCCGGATAGGATAAAAGCGGTTATCATTGGACCATATCCCCCCCAATTGACTGTAACCATGCGCACATGGGTATATTCCAAGCAATATAGTTTTCTGGATACATCGGCACCTCTTCGATTACTTGTGGTTGTTCTGAACCGTATATGCTGCAATTTTGTTTGCTAACAGACGCAGCGAGTGAGAAATGTGTCTCATCACTGAGGTAAATGTTGTTCCAAAAATCGGTGTTCGCTGTCTGTCGTTCCAACACTCAAGAAACCTATACGCGGCGTTGTATAAGGACAGATTCAAATACACAAAGCGCCAGAGGAAGGTATACGACACAAGCAACTGGAGTAGGAGTAGCTATAGCAGCTGGTAATCAAGAACTAAAAGGAATTTGTACACTTTTAGTTATAGCTGCTAGCGGCAAGCCAGATGGGAGGCCTTCACAAAAGGTAGGTGAACGCATGTGTCACCTGCAGGGGAATGCAACTACCAGCTCTCACAGTTCCTTTCTGGACACGGCGGCTACCGAAAATGTCTGCACAGGTTGGGCCACGACAAAACGCCGCTGTGCCCACAATCTCCAAACTCCGAGGAGGACGCAGAGCACGCAGTTTTTCACTACAGCCGCTTGGCAGGAGAGGCAAATGATAAACCTACCATGCGCCGACAATATGATCCCTTAACTGATGAGATCTGGAATGAGGTATGCTCATTCAGAGTGGAAGATCATTCAAAACTTAGACAGGCTGAAGCAGAAAGGCAAGCTGTAGCTTCCCACCAGAGCAGAGCGTGAGTTACTTACATCCTTGGGTGCATCAAAAAAAAAAAAATGTGTACGATACGTTCAAACGCTGTTAAAAGAGAGTTTTTCATCATTTCAATGATGCACAGGCCTCCCGACATCAGAACCACTTTCAATCTCTTCGAACTCATTCACAATTTCATCCATTGCTGGCGTAGACTAGTGTTACAACCAACAAACCTCTCCAGCTCGCACGATCCTTCACCACCTGCCTTCAATTTCTCGCTCCAAGTTGGTTTAGGTCCTACTCCACTTGTGTGCGCCATAAGCTCCGTGAGTGTTCTCTATTGCTTTGTCCCACTGATTCAGAGTTGAAAATCTCGGGAATGGAGCAGTGTTGTCCATGCGCTCGACATGGCCCAGCTATCTTAGGCGTTGAATTCTTAGAGGCCTGCCAAGACTCATGGCGCTGTTTACAGGTCGTGATTGAATCTTCTTCTCCACAGACCGTCTACTGAAACAGGGCACTTAGATTTGGCAGTTGTCAAATACCAGTGAGGCCAACTTGGAAGCACGATATTAATGACCCTTTTTGCCATCTTACACTTTGTCCCGAATCGTGTTCTGTCCACGCTGCAAGGACTGCCTTAATTTTTAAATAATTTCAACAAGGATGTTAGTTTAAACAAATTCTACTTAACTCTGCCGAACTTCCGATACAACGGCTCTGCGCACTTTCATTTCTCTTGCATACAGAGCAAGGGAATGCTGTAAGAGGCGATCCATTGGGCAAGGATCCCATTGACTGCCCATTGAGCGTCCGAATCCAGTGCATGACACACCGAATCGACTAACTTATGACAGATCGAGTGTACATTTCTCAATTTTCAATGACGACAGAGCCTACGACGGAATATATTCAAAGGACATCACAGCAATAATTCACTAAAAATTGCATTGGACACAGCCTTTAACCAAATCCCTTGCAAAGTTAACGCATTTGCCAGTCTGACGGTGAGTTCGCTTCTACCGGTTTTAGTCAACCGATACCGTGAACAGCATAAATTACAGACAAGTTCCCTCGCAAGTCCTCCCGCCGATAACGACACACCACGACGCGTCAATTGCAAATTCCATTCATCCATTCATCCATCCCACCATTTATAACAACCAGGTAATCCTTTCCCTGACATCCCCTGGCCGACCATCACTGCATGCCATCCCAAACAACGTCGTCGTCGCCGCCGCCGCCGACCATCAACTGCGCTTATCAATTTAACATCTCTGCAAATCAAATTGAAAATTATCCTGGGAACCCCGCCCCCGGCTTTCGCGTGCACCCACTGCGCTGTGCTGTGCACATCCACTGCAAAGCAATTCACTCAATCATGGGAACCGCAATCATATATGTAAATGTCACCGCTCCTCCTCCTGCCCACAAACCCAGAAAGTCAATCCGTGGCAGGATAACAACAACAACAAAAAAGGAAATAAAGGAACTAGACCGCTCTACCGCCTGCACACACCCCCTCCCGCAGCACATTTGACTTCAGTGCGCACACGGAGCGCTCTTTGTGTCTGCCTGTCAGTCTGGTGATAATTTAAAATTCAAACCAACGCAGGAAATCGCAGAGTCTGACAGAGGCACGTTCCGAATATTTCTATTATTGCATCATTTCGGTGCCGCATAGAAATTCGACAGCCAGCCCACTCTGGATTGATGCTTCACCCGCTGCTGCGGACCCTCGCTGCTTGCTGGTGGTCGCTCCACAACGACAACGACGGCACAACGAATGGTGACGACGAACACAACGAACACAAGGAACACACACAACCCCGGACAAACAGCGTCGTTTTGGGCCATTATAAAATTTGTTGCAGCAACATTGCACGTTGACATTTTTAATGAGCTCACGTCACACACATGCACACGCTCCCATGACGTCCATCACGTATTCGTAGCGTGCCGCAGCAGCAGTTGAAATTATTTCCCATGCCGATTATTTTTCCATGGTGTTGAATAGCCTGTAGCTAATAGCTTTGATCCATTTAGAGATTCGCCAGACACGGTTCCCGGCCTCCTGCGCCTCTCGACCGGGTGGTTGTCGCGTCGGTCGACTGTTGTGCGCCCATAAGAGCGCTGCGCCCCTTTTCATATCGAATGCAAGGCACACAGAGCACCGGCAATCGCGCACCGGATTCATTCCATCATTTATGACTTCCAACTGAACTCTGCTGTGGCACGATGGGCAGGCGTCATCCCTTCGGTTGTAGGCCTTTTCGGATGCCCAAGCGATGTAGTGCCTTGTCGCTGGCAGCACAAAGTGCAGACCGCAGAACGTCGTCCATTAAAATTTTCTGCAATCAAAATCACAAACAATGGGCACGTGACTCGCATGAAGCTAATTGCCGCTACAGTGTCAAGCAGGGGTCTTGCTCCCCGCCTCTCCATGCGACTTAATCGCCTCACCAGTCCGCTCTTCTGTATCTCATTTGTGAAGAGAGGGGGGGGGGACGCTTTATGTAATTGTGCTCTAATTTCGCTTTGGCTGGCTGGATTCTGACGCCGCTGTTGCCACACCTCATTAGTGTTGTTTGCTATCTGCATTTCCTTGACCCACCCCCAGCACCAGCCCCTCATGCGATGGCGCCACGGAGACACGCTCAGTGGACAGCTTGGCAGGGCAACAAGTTTGATATATCAATCAATAGTCTCGTGGAACTCCAGGGATATCAACATGTTCTCCAGGACTCACCCCCGTCCTGCCGCAATCGCATATCCAAATCGCATTAAGCCAAGAAGGTGAAACGAAAGTAAGAAAACAAAACCCCAAAAAGGATTGTGATGAGGAGGGGGGGGGGGGGTGGGCTGTGTGCGGAAGATTAACCGCGTCCCATCGTTGCCGTCGCCATCGTCGCAGCGGAAACCCCATCGCAACCCCGCGGCACTCTTATTTATTGCCGAACTTTGACGCGTTTCACAACGTCAACATGAAAAATCCCGTTTTTAACTTTGAACCCACCCACATTCTCTCACACACGCACACACATGCAGCGACCGAGTGAGGGCATACACCAAGATTTATGGCCGAGGACGATAAAAACAAAAAAAAACGAAAGGATCAAAATAGAAGCTAAAGACGTAAGGACGAGCGAGTGTCTGCGGGTAAACGTAAACACTGACACCCCTTGGGCGTTGCTTCACCCGCGGCCGGGCCGTATTTTGTGGAGCGCACGAGGGTTGAGCAGTTTTCTGATCCTCCTCAGCCCTGGCCGACTCGGCTAGTGTGTTCCTCCCACCCACAAAAAAATCAACCCGAGGAATCTCGTCTCTGCAATCATCCTCAAACAAAAAAGGAAGAAGACGTAAACGAAAGCACACCACCACCACCACCACCACCACCAACAACAACAACAAAAAAAACACTAAACCATCATCAGCAGCAGTACTAACGGCGACAGCGACGGCAGTAGCAGCAGCAGTAGCAGCAGTAGCGGCAGCAACAGTGGCACGGTGGTTGTGGCTTTTAACGTGTGTTAATGACCCTTGTCACATGCGAGGCGGCAGCGGTGGTACCCAACAGCGAATAACGGCTGAAGGCAAAACGACGCAAAGGCTCGTTAAGGACATATCAGCGAGTCATCATCGCTGCGATAGATAAATAATTCTCGTGCAGGATTAGGCGCGGCGCGTTGGTCGCTCGTATATCCGCAATTTTCGCTAAGTAAACGATTTCCGATAGAGAGGAGGTTCGATTCTGGGATATCTGGCAGCGCCCAATGGGGTGGAAATTTATGTGCCCTACTGTTCCTGAGGGTTGGATATATTTTCAGTATTTTCGGATTTTTGGTTTTTGTTTTTCCAACCAAAACCGAAAAAAAAGGCGGCGGCACACAGGGCCGAAAGCCAACCGCAGCCAAAGGGCTCACACACACACACACACACACATATATGTGAGCGCTGTGTGCCGTGTGAATGGGCTGGCCCCGATGGGTGTAACACCAGAGAGCACTGTGCGAAGGGGTGGAACATGTCCAAATCCCTAATAATCCTGCAAACATTGCTATCATTGCCTAATGCCTGTGGGAAGAATCCTTTTAATTCTTTCTTCTTTTGCTTGCCTCGTTGCCTTAGAGTTTCTTCAATCGCCAGTGGGTGGAACTGGACTTGCGGGTGCGTGTGTATGAGTGGGTGAGAGATTGGCTTCTTTGTTCCTGGGTGGCTTATTAGGGACTCAACATTCTACGGTCGGTTAGTTTGTTTGGGTTATGAGATCATTTATAATCTATTGTTGGCATGCCACGGCACACACACACTCACCTAACCACGCACGCGTCCACAAGGGAGCGTCAGATGCACGCCAGACTGTTGATGCCACACGGAGGGGACTTAATGTGGCATGCGTTCGCTGTAATCTCGGTTTGGGAGATTTTAAAATGCCGTCATTAGCAAATCCGTTCAGTGATTTTCTGCGCTTGCACCACTCACTCGACCGATATGGTCGCACGGGAAAGTTTTGTCTTTACTTGAGGGCAGACATCGTCCCAGTTATTGTCCTTTGATGCAATCAGAACTTGGATTCTCGTATAGAGGACCATCAAGTCATGCAACTCAATGAGAGATTTGTAACCTCATAAAGATGAAGGGTGTGTCGTGGCGTTTTTATTTTTTTGGGAATAGGCTTTTGACATGTCGAACTTTGGGTTCCTGTTCACCTCACTAATGTTCAGGCGAAGACTGACTTCACGTCCATGGAACATCGTTTTTCTAGGGAAGACAGTGAGCGTACACGACAACATATTCGGAAACGGACTCATTCTGGTAAACATCGCCTCGAGACTTAGCGTCTCTGTACTTAGCATGCAGTTTCCACACTTCCACATCTCTAAAGGGACTAAAGGTCGTCGTCTGATCCGTCCACCATTGTAATCACGTTGCAATCGACGTCAAAAGTCTCTGACTGTCTCTCTATCCAGCAGCTCTGGTGTTTCACCGTTTTGAAGTTCCAACATCGACTAGGGTCACGTCCTTGTTGCAGCCGAGGTAAGAAGAACGATTTAACAAGAGAAAGACGATATTGAGACCAGACACCACCGAGCCTCCTTGAAAGTCTCTGAAAGGCGCTGCCTTTGCCTGCAGTAGCAGAAAAATGCAAACTTTGTCAAGAGGCCATCAAGGAAGCTGCCACTGACACGCTGGGTCTTACGACCTTAAAGAAGGAAAAGCAAGCCACTGCATCCAGGCGTGTCAATGCATTTTAGAAAACCGAGAAAGGTGGTTGGATTTTTGTTTTTGGAGCACACTGTACAGTGACCCTTCTCTTTCAATGACGACCGCCAAAAATTGGATTAAAGAGTGTCATTGTGGTCGCATGTTAATTTTTAAGAAGCCACGCCTAGGTGCCCCGAAAACAATTGCCACCATCTCGTATTGGACAACCGCCGATTGAAGGCACACAAAACAGTAGACTTCTGAACAGACCGCGTGTATCATATCCTGCATGACAGGCTGTGCATGACAGAGCAGTCTGGGCGATGGGTGCCTCGTCTGCTAACTCCGAACAACAAGCTCAACCTTGAGACCACTTCAAAGCAATCGATGTCGCTGTTTATGAGCAATTTAAAGGAGGCTTCATTCGCTTGTTTGCCCATGTTCGATGAAACATACATATATCCACTGGTGCACGTATATCCAGGAAGTCACTCAGGGAATAGGAAAGGAGAAGACTGTCATATCATCGTTCTCGGGGACTCAGAAAATAAGTTTGACATTGACTGTCTGGAGATTTGCTAAATGGTCGCTGGCTCTACTGTGTTACATTCCTGGTCCAGCTCGACATCGAATTACAGTAAAAAACGACCCCTTTAGGGGAAGGAAAATGCTCCTCCATCCTGACAAAAATGCTCCTCCATCCTGACAACGCATTGACTCGCACCTCTGCCGCCGCCAGGGCCTTGGTCGAATAAGCTCCATTCAACGTATTTTTCAGATTTGCTCCCATGTGGCTTCCTCTCGTCTCCAGTCACTCACCGATGAGAAGTTTGGTTGAAATGGAATGGGTTTGTCGACGGCGCAAAACAGCTGTCTCCAGAAAGGGTTCTTTTTATGCGAGCTAGGGAAGTTTGCGCTTAGCTGAACTAAGAGAAGACAAAGTATTCGTTTTCCCATTGAAGACTTAGTACTTATTGAACGACTATTATTGTTTTAAGAGGAACAACGCACGCTCCCCAGTATCTTAGAAGAAGCAGCGTATGCTACAAAGAGAGAGGGAAATAAGGAATAATTATCGTAGACAAAGGGAAAAAAACCTCTTTTTCACAGGATAATTTACCAAAAGCAGCAAGTTCATAAGAATGGACCGAATGGCGGCCTATGTGCGGTGGCAGCCAGCTTCTCCATCCTATTGATTTGAAAGCATTCCGTCTACAACCTACCCTTCGAAACTGTAGAAACATTGCATTAAGCTACAAACACCGAATTTCATCCTGGACAGTGGGAGGTTACACTTGAAGCAAAAGAATTCAAGGAAACCATCAAAACTTCAAACCTCGATTGGGGTTTGAGCTACCCTTATTACAAAAAATCAGTTAAAGAAGGACAAACGACTTCTTTAGGGGTACTCTTACATTTGAATCCTGTCTGATGGGTGACCATAAACGAGGTCAGGTCAGGTGTGATGAGTCGTGGATGAGGACGAGACTGTTCCTTATTCTCTACAAACCTAGGCATAAGTGTCTGATGCATGCTGAAAATATCTCTGTTTGATGTGTATTTTGGGCTAATGGCAACGACATATGACAGGCTACCACCACTTCAAATGACGAGGCTTAGAATTGAAAACTTCTTTTGACCTGCATCAACGGCACATCGATTCAACAGGACGGGGCTATGCGATACAGGCCTCATATCTGCTCGAAAATTAACTATTGGTCATACAATATTACAAATATAAGATTTAAAAAATACAAGCCCTAGTCTTAACTGAACGAAATCTTTTTTCTGTTTTTAGGTGGTATTACAGTCCAAGGTGGACCTCCGCCTCAAGCAATCTGTCTTTCCATCTGGTACGGTAGCTTGACACCTCAAGTTGGTTGGTTGCTTAGTTGGTCATGTTGGGCTAGGTTGTTCTCCACTTCTGTGGGCCACCTCAGACAATGCTGACCCCTGTTGCGATGTTCCAGTGGTTAGGATACAAAGATTCTAAGGTCCGAAGTAGTGCTATCCATCCATTATAAGCGTAGTATCAGTGTAGAAGCTTGATTAGACACATGCCTCCAAACAGCTATAGTCTTCGTCGTTGAATCTTCTTCTCTAGATGCCAACAACGCAAACAGGACTAAGACGTTCTAACTGACTAGCTTTTCGATCGATGGCAATAAAAAGTCAAATTTGGTGTTGGTCTTAACAGGTTATCAACTACCAGACGCCAAGAGGTGTAAAGAGTGTACAGGGACCTTGAAGTTTCTTGTTCTATACGAACCCACAATCTTGTGCTATACGAACCGACACCAAAACGTCGTTCAATTAGCTTGGGCAACCCATATAATTGTATACACCAGTTCGGAGAGCTCACACAAGAAACCAAGACCAACTCGTACAGAGCGTGTTCTTTTGCTCTCTCTCAAGTGGAGGAGACCTGCAGTTTAATGTCAACTTCGACGGGCGTAAGTAGACAAATCATAGTCAATCCCCGTGCGTTGTCCTGTGGAGATGGAGGTGGAACCTACAGCTTACCCTACAGCGGGCCACACAAGGTGGGGATACACTGAGACACAACAAATCGAAAAATGGGCCAAATCGAAAAACAGTCTGCTTGGAGAATTATGACACCATCGGAGCCAGATGGAAGTATTCAGGTGTGTGATATATGTGCAGGTAAAGCACCAGTGCCTAAAATTTAAAAAAAGGTCTGCAAGCCTCCTGTCCCAGTCCTCCTTAGTTATAAGCCCTAGAGTAGCTCTGGCATAAGACTAACATTTTTTTAACAGTCGAAACAAGGACATATTAAGATCTTGGAATTTAAAAATGGGCAACATCCAAGTACAACGAAGACAAGGGGTTCTTATAGGGACCTGGGGATCCTGGGGAGACGATTAGCAGAGGCGCCAGATGATAGGATGCGAGGTGCCAGCCGAGAATCAGCCATTTCTGTTGATAACCGAGGGTAAGCTGTTGGACTACCCGCAGGTTAAAGGTGTCAAGTAAAGAAACCGACTTTCGCTCACCGACAGAAGTGCCAGAAAGGCTGCGGGTGGTAGAAGCTTTTGAGACTTGAACCAATGGCAGTGGAGGTGAGGACGGAAATGTTCTGAACTGCAGAAGAGCGAAAGGAGACCAAAGCAAAGGTTACGGAGAACGGCGGCGATACTACTGTGGTGAAGACTCTAAAGGCCGATGACACGTTGCACAACATCGAGATGACGCAGATGCAGCAAAAAACGGTTCAACGCTGGGCGGAGGCGTTTAGGGACACAGCGACCCGTGGAGATTGTACCGGCTGCTGAGAAACAGCTAATTGACTCTGGTGGGAGTCCTGACCTTGAAGGTGTGATTTGACAAAGGATTGCGGGTTCAAATGCACAGGGGCTCCGGGAGTGTCACCCAGTGCATCGTAGAGACATGCCAACATTGGCATTGAACTTGATGCACGGTGTTTCTGTTTTTCTACTATACAAGGAGACCCCAAGTCCTCCCGAATCGCACCTCCTGAGTGAGACTGCATGACTCCTGACGCGCTCCTGTAATGAGCACGTTAACGGATTGGAACACGACAGACTCTCCCCACAGCCGCCCAACCCCACTTAGTCAGCGCAAACGCGTGCATTATCCTCGACAGCCACCATGAAACCAGTCTCATTAATCGCCCTCATTCGCCCGAAGATAAGCCAAAGCTATTAGTTGCAGAAGAAAAAAAACTGAAACAAAACCAGAAATGACTGTGGACACACCTTTAACGCGCTTAACAACTACGGGCCGAATTTATGGCCGTCCTCGAGCACACTTTCACTATAAATCGCCGCCTTATCTCGACCGCAGTCGATTCGTTTCTTCCACTCTCTCGGTTCCGGTGCATGGCGTCATCGGTTTTCGTTGCCCACTATCGAGCGTTCGCATCTCCTTTCAGCATCCGCACCGGGTGTCGTTCTTGTTATCTCCCCCCACCCCCCGAAGGATTTCTTTCAACTGAACTTCTGCCGAACATCTCTCATCGAACGAACGAACATATGTGCGGGCTCCAACACCCAAATACGGCTTGGCTTCCCTGTCGACACCGACACGTATCCTTCTTGCCGCTGGCTCCGTGTCTTGTGCCTTTCCATTCTCGGCCGACTGGCTCTCTTTGTGACGGCGACTCGTTGCGGTGGACGCTCAAGTGTATTCAAATGAAACCAGTTGATTGCCGGGGCACACGTCCGAGCGAATAAATTAGTTCCAAGCCAAGGATTTCCTAATGATCTCGAATTCGATTCGTATCTGGACTCGAGTGCCATATAATCCCCCTCGTGCGACGCGCCGTCGCCTCGTCTCCGCCACCGCTCGCGGTCTGTAATTCATTGTTCTGCAGCACGTGTTCCCTTCGGGGCATTCGTCTGCGGCAGGCTGCCGAGCAGCGGTACGATGAAAATCTGCGTTGGCCAAGATATACCTTGACGGGAGTCAGCAAAGCAGACCCCAGAACAAAGAGGGAGAGAGTGTCTCGGTTGCAGTCGGCCAGGAGTTTGCCAGCTTGAGCGTGAAATTTCCCCACAGAGTCAATCGCCAAGTGGTGCTGTGCTCTGCTGCACCAGGGGTCCTAGCAGTCGCTACCAGTACGTGTGGCACACGCGCTTTTCCATATTCATCGGCTCAGCCGGTGCCGGTGTGCGTAGGGGAACCAATTAAGGTCCTTATGGGTGCTTCAGGAACATGAATAAATTCGGGGAATATTTTTTATGCCTCACTTTCCGAGCAGCGCCCTTTGTGAGGAACTTGCGTTGAAGGTGAACATACTGTTCCGGTGCCCAGTGGTGCAGTGTAGTCGCGTGGCATGGCATATGCTGCCAACTGGCAACTCTAACAAGGATCGATGGGTTACATTAGTTCCGTGCGGGCGCCGCCGCCGCCGCCGCCGCGCCTTTCTCTCTCTGTGTGTGTGTGACTTTTTGTTCGTGCTCCTTGAGTGTTGCACACTGCCGAAGATGGTGAGGAGTTGACCCAAATTATTTATTAAACCGAATTGCGAACTCCTTAAGGACGTCGCAGAGGGCGCACACATAGTGACTGTGTGCGTGGAGTCGTGCCCGATGGAACATCTGCAGACGATATGGAATTTTTAACGGGCCACACCGCAATGCCACGCAACAACTGTTGGAGTCGTTATGGAAATAACGTTTGTAGGATGCGTAACTGAAATTCTTCATTTTTTTCTTTCCTTTGCCTTTGCTCTCTCTCTCTCACCCCATCCATGTTGGAAGCCTAAGTAAGTTGCAGTTGAGAAGGCGAACACGAGCGGGGGGACAGATAGTCAAGGGGAGATCCTTGAGAATCATCGCTGTCGACCACAGAATGACACAGCAGACGTTTAGATGGTTTCCGCTTGAGTTGTTGAGAAATTGTGGGCCGATGACTTATAGATACTCCCGGAGAGGACCTGATGAATATGTATGTGTGTACTTTTGGTAAGACACACACACTTCTAGTGGAACGTTACTCAGCTGAACTGCTAAGCAAATTCAACTGATGACGATGAGGTGGTGAAGGGTGGGGGGGGGGACAGTGGCGACGAACTATAGAAAAAAAAAAAGTTTTGAAAAAGGGGTAACGTTATGACATCAGCCAGAGAGACGTTAAAAAAATGTGTCAATCCGACAATGGCGCGTCAAATGTGCTTTCTTATCGCTGGCATGACTTTCAGGACATGAGGAAATCATCCAAGCGTACATACAGGATCACTGTTGTCTCTTATTCAGAGCATGCGACATGGCCTAACTGCGCCCTAATGTCGGAGCCGGCTTGTTGGCTGCCAAAGGCAATTTCAAAGAATTCTGCGCCCTCCACTCCACCAACATCGGAGGAGAAGAGAAACTCTAAAGCCTGACGTGAATTGTCTATGATCTATGGAGCCTCTTATCATGTGTAACTGCTTCTCAAATTAAAGACACTTCAAATGAGAGTGACCAGCCCAACAGCAAGACTGATGAGCAATCCTTGACGAATTGCTCCAGGAGGAGGAAGTCAAATAAACAATGCTCGTCACATCAGTTCGACGACTTCTTTGGTGAACATGAGGACAGCCCTTCCACTGAATAATTCTTCACCAGTGCTCGGTCAGATGTCGAGTGAAATGGGTGCCCCTACGGACCACGGAAGAATTTCAAAGACACGACTCACTGGGAAGACAATCGTACACATGCAGCTGTGTCTTCCGATGTGGTCTTAAGGTGCTTCGTGTACTGGGTTCTTTAAGGTCCAATTCTGCAGATTCGCTGTCCTGCAGTGCCAACTGGTGTCAGCTTAAACAGCGGTAAAGCGTCGCTGGCTTGCACACAATAGTGCGAGCTACCTCTAGCTTTATGTCACAAAAGGGTGAAGCTGTGTATAACAAAAATGTCAGGGCCTGGGGAGATAGTACCAAAATCTTGATACCCAAGGACCCCTAAATTTCCTAAACTATAACCCCGACCGGGAAATAAAAACGACAATGGGGAACATCCAACCTCCAACCCTCCTGCCTGTAGGACGGATAATGTTTAAGTTTGACACATCTGCGGAAAAACGTATATCTTGGACGATATTGTCCTGCAGGAGGGTTGGAGGTTGGAGGTTCCCCATTGCCTGCGATATACGTTTTTCCGCAGATTTGTCAAATGCAGACATTTCAGAGATTTCAATTTGATGTTGTAACGGGTTCGTTTTTAGGAGTATAACACTATAGGTTGGCAACACTTTTAACTGGCGGCCATTTGGTCAGCTGTCAAGTGATGTAATAGAGTGCACAGTGATTATACTCAAGTGTATGTTGAAACACCGATCCATCCACAAAAATCTGTCTGTTTGGTGTGCTTTATGGGTTGGGGGAATAATTGGTCCGTACTCCTTTGATGCTGGCCAGAACATTACAGTCAATAGCGACTGCTAAAGAGCCATGATAAGAGACTTATTTAGGACCAAAATGGACAACTAGTTGCAGACTCGCAATCGATGCTGAGAATCTGAAAAGATCATTTCTGCAGATTTTTAACCGGCAATGATGGCCCAAATCCCGCTGTTAGGCAGAATGTTCCTCTCAATTTGGACGATGATAGGCAGCTAGAAGCTGCTAGAGCGGATGGACTGTCCGCAAAACTGTTTAAAGCAGCTGGAGATGACCTGGTTGGGAACATGTACCAGCTGATCTGTGAGATATGGTCGGAGGAAAGCATGCCCGATGAGTGGAATCTCAGCGTCATATGTCCGGAGACTCCTTCGACTGCGCCAACTATCGAGACGTCCTTATATTCGCGTACAAGATCCTCTCTGTGGTAGTGTATGAACGCCTGAAACCGTTCGTCAACAACCTGGCAGGTCCTTGTCAGTGTGGTTTCAGGTCAGGGCAGTCCCCAATAGACCAAATCTTTACTTTAAAGCAGACCCTGGAAAAATCGCAAGAAGTGCGTCGATTTCAAGGCCTCATATGACAGCGTGCATGGAGACAGTGCCATGTCTAGTTTTGTGCCATGTCTAGTTTTGGCATTACTACCAAGCTCGTCAGATTGTGTAGGATGACGATGGAGAACTCTCGCTGCTCCGTCAAGTTCGGTAACGAACCCACCGAGACCTTTAATGTCAAAAGAGGTTTTAGACAAGGCGACGCACTGTCATGTAACTTCTTTAACAACTTCCTTGAGAAGATCGCGCGTAACTCACATTTCAACACCAAAGGCACGATCTTCCAAAAGCCAGCCATTTGCTAGCTTACGCCGACGATATCGACGCGTTTGCTGGCATTGAAGCGGAAGCGGCTTAGGACTTCGCCTACCTCGGCTCGGCGGTAAGTACAGACAACGGCCTCTGTACTGAAATCAAACGCAAAATCACTCTTGCCAATCGCTGCCTCTTTGGGCTCAAGAGGCAATTGAGTAATTAAGCCCTTTCTCCAAAGACTAAGTTTCAGCTTGATCATCCCAGTCCTACTTTATGGTGCGGAAACCTGGACGTTACTAGAATCGAATGAGGAAGCCCTTAATCATTTCGAGACAAAAGTTTTGCGTGCGATTTCTCCTCCAGATCCCATCGACGCAAAGGATCAACAGGAGAACATTCAACGACGAACTCTATGAGCTGCACAGCCACATGCGCTTGGTCAAGCGTCTTCGGATACAGCGCAAAGTCTATGCACATTTCTGTTTTGGCTCGAAACGTCCTTGAATCCGAGCCATTGGGACAACGCAACAGAGGACGGCCTAGGCTAAGCGGCGCACACAAGTGAAGAAGAGCCTCAACCTGGCGAAAGATCGTGCTGGCTGGAGAGGCACGTTGGTTGAGGCCCAGGTCCACCCCGGACTGTAGCGCCACAAGAGAGAGAGAGAGAGAATTTTACAACCACGGTGTGCATGGAGTTGTGGTTTCGACAAAACGACGCAACATGTCACACAGCTCGTGCTACAATTGATTTATTGAAGGGAGCGTTTGGTAAACTCATAGTTTCACTTCGTGAATTGACCTCCAAGATGCCTATTTTCTGTGGGGATATGTTTGTCGAAGTCCATTATTGCTGGACAATTGCATAGCGCATAACACCACGGTTTCCATTGCTCTTTCATCTCTCTATTATATCTACAGTAGAATGGACGTGCGTGGTGCGTGGTGTGTCAATGTCGCTATATATAGTGAGCACTCCAGAAAGACAATGCATATCCCTGAGTTTCATCAAATAATCTTATCTCTTCATGTAGGCGCCTTCTTCTTGAAAAATTAAAAGAGGTAAGTTCTTGCAAATTTCTTCAAGACATTTTTTCACATTTTTAGCGACATCATATGCGTGAAATTTGCGTGATGTCAATTTTGGCTTGCTGATTTCTCTCGCATCAATGTCAGCCAATCAATGATCGAGGAGTGTTTCGGATTAATTGACTAATTTTTGCTCAGAAATGTCCATCCATCCTAAAGACTAAAAAGAATCATACGACCGTCAAATGTTGGGCGCCAGTTCAAACAAAACTTTTTATTTGTTGTGAAGTCATTAAATTCGGGTTCTTAAGATATGCACAATACAATGCGTTGAATTGATATTTATTTAATAAGTGCCTCCAAAATGCCTTCGAAAGAAAGGCTCCAGGTAATAAAACCTTCAGTCAGGGACTCAATCACAAAATCAAAAGTCACAAAAGCATTAAAACTCGATATGGAGAGAATTTGACAAATCAGCGAACAATTAATACACAGGAAGCTTCCCATCTTTTGAAATCAATGATACAGAGATACAAATCCTCCAGGAACTAGGTTCACAGGTAGAGGGGTCCACTTTAATAAAATTGGGCTTCCATGCAAGGTGGTAGACCAGACATTGGATGAAGTATATTTCTACATACACCAGTGGGGTGTTCTTAATTTCTTTAACAAAGGGTTGTTCCTCCTAAAATTTTAAATTTTTACACGTATTTGGGCGACTCTAAGGATCCGTTCCAAGCTCGGTTATTGTTTTATTTTGAGCCGTCGACGGTTCCCTTTCGCACACTTTTCCTTTACGAGTTCAAAATAAAACAAAATACATTTCTAGCAAGCCACTTACAAGAATGACACATTTGGAAGTATAGCAGTAAAGGTACGCACCATTCGGGGTTAGTTTCTTAAATTCATTTCGCTTCCTTTCCGCTTTTTTGCTCTTCATTGAATGCTTCAGAAAAAGTGTTACAATGATCGGATTTAGTTCAAATATGCCCCGTTTTGTTCGATAATCTGTTTCCATCTAGACGGCAACTTCATAATACCTCCCTCGTAGAAGCCCCCCTTCTTATTTGCGAAGAACCCAGAAAGACACTTTTCACAAGCCTCTTTTGAGTTCAACTTCACACCACTAAGGGCGTTCGCCATGGGCAGGAACAGGTGATAATCGCTTGGCACTATGTCCGGGCTATATGGTGGATGCGATAAAACCTCCCATCCAAATTTTCGTAGCTGCTAACGAGTCATCAACGCCAGCGTTGTCTGACGTTGCCCTGTTGGAACACTACACCCTTCCTGTTGGCTAATTTTGGAGCCTTCTGGTCGATTGCCTTCTTCAAGCGGTCCAGTTGTTCGCAGTAGATGGTAGAATTAAGCGTCTGGCCATATGGGAGCAGATCATAATGGATGATTCCCAGCCAATCCCACCAAACACAAAAACCATGGCAAAACCTTCCTGTCCGTCAATCCCGGCTTGGCCACTGTTTGGGACGATTCACCGGCCTTCAACCACGACCGTTTTCGGTTAATATTGTCGTATGCGATCCATTTTTCGTCGCCAGTCACCACCAGCTTCAAAAATGGGTCGAGTTCGTTCCGTTTCACGTTGTTGATTCAGTCCAGAAGGTTTTTTTGCGTCAAATCATGCGGCACCCAAGCATCAAGCTTTTTTTGTATACAGCCTTCTGCAGATGGTTTAAAATGGGCGATGTCACGAGATCCCACATGCCGGTCTCACTCGATGATTTCCATGATTCAAGCGGTATTCGTCGTCACAGGTCTTCCGCCGGCTGGCTTATCCGTGGTGTAGTTTTGACTGACTCTGAATGGTCGTAACCATCCCTCCGCGGTTCGAAGTGATAGATTACCACCCCCCAAAACGCCATTAATCTCACGGAACGTATCTCTAACGGATTTGCCTTGAACGAAGGAAAACTTTAAAATAGCACGAATTTCGGCGTCAGTGAACTCCATGTTTACACGTCTATAACTGTTGAATGCAATATTCAAACTAATCATGCATAGCGTTGTTTTGTAGGTTCTGCCAAGTCCTTTCAAATGATGTATAGTATTGCCAGGTACGACCTTTGTAGCGCTTTATACATACAGCCGGAAAATTCAAAAGACAAAAAGGCGGTAGGAAGATATTTGATATATTAGCCGCAAAAAAGATCTGTATGAGACTGCATTTTTTGATGCCAATTAATAAGAGACGGTGTATGCGGAAACAACAAAACTGGTACGGGCCTTTGACGTGGAATATTCGCACACTAAAGCAGGCCCTACACCCCATATCTTACACGTAATGGTGCAAAAGCTTCAAAAGTTGAGATTCGAAATTCTTCCGCATCCACCGTGCTCTCCTGATATTTTTTGAATGGATTATCACGTTTTCCAAAGTCTATTGACAGGCAAAAGGTTTTCCGGAACCGAGCTGCAACCTGCACTACGCTATGAAAACCTACCTAGTCTTAATTTTCAAGATTTTCCAGGTTCGATTCCTGCACGGTTTATCTTGAAAATGTCCACGACCCCACCTCTTTGACGTTTCTATATTATATTACCGGCCAACGAAAAACTTCTCAAACCCCACCATTCAGGGTCAGCAGTAAACTGTAGGTCACCTCTACTCGGGAGAGAGCAATGGCACACACAGAGCGAGGTTTTGCTCAAGAACCTAGGGCCTTGTGGTCTGTAGTGACACCCAGCTTCCTTGCGGACAATGTGTTTCAGAATTTTCGAATTTCTGGATTTTGGACATTTCGGCACTTTGCGTTTGAAGAATTTGGACTCATCTCCAAACTTTCGAAAATGTCTACTTCAAACCAACTAATGGAATTCTATCCCGTCTTTCACATTTCCATGCCATCCAATCCAATCTAATCCAACCCTTTGCAGAAGCCGGACAAGCAGCTCAAAGACAAAATTGAGTATACCCGACATAGAACTCCATGTAGAGCTGTGCACACCATTCTCAGGCAGGAGTGAGACCTTGGTTCACCTTCCAATTTCTGTGCATTTAGATTTGGCCCTGTTAAGGCGATTTCCCAGTGACAAGCGTAAATCAATTCAAATCCAATCGCATGTTCCATTCCAATCCTTCCGTGCGGCATGGCGTAAACTTTTGCCTGCCGTCGTGTCTGACTCCACCCCGTGGCGCAGCAAAACAACAGCCAGTAACCAGGGCACTGCAATAAAATACGTAATTCAATAAATAAATTTCGATACTTTAGTGAGCCGTGCACACACACACGCCGCCCTGCACCCCCATAAAATGATTAAACTAACAGATGCATGCCGACTCCCGACACATGGACTCGAATCGAGTCGAAAACAAAACCGAAAATATGACACAAGAACAACCGAAAACAAAGAGGGGAGAGCAGCACAAAATTATTGGATCCTTTCTCGAAGAGATACTCCGTCCCCAGGACACGGCCTAGCCCCCCCCCCCCCCCCCCCGGGAAGAGGGCGTGCGCATCGTGGGGTGTCCGGCCCACCGGCGGGGAGGACGAGGAATCAACACAGGACCCCCGACTCGAGTTGAGTTGGGCATGTGTATGTCTGGCAGTGTGCCAAGTTCGTTATAAGATTAAAGAAACTAGGTAGGCATCTCTGGTAGTCGCTTTTGTTATTCTAGGATCCCCGCTGGAGCCGATGCCTCTCCGTTGTGGCACGGCATGACTTCCACGATTCGGTTTTCGGTTCTTATCGATTGCAATGAATTCTGCTGAAATTTCAATTTGGCTTCTGGAACAGGCCGCCGTGCCCCAGAAAACTCGGAGGGCAAATCCTTAACTGCTGCTGCTGCTGCTGCATTTGCAATTCGAACACACACACACAGACAGCCACACAAGCACTCATACACTGGCAGTAACTCAAAGTTGATGAAGGGGGAAGGGTGGATGTTTTTTTTTTTTTGTTCCATTTTCACCCGACTTTTATTTATTTTCATTTTTGGACAATTGATTGAATGTTGGTATTTCGGATTGACACTTGGCACTCAGTGAACGCTGGCTGGGAACGATTGTACTTGTAGTCAGCCGTTTTTAAGTCGCCGAGAACGAGTAGTTCTTGTAGTTGGTGCCGTGCCGTCATCGGCGTATTTATTTTTCCTCCAATCCTGTCGTTCATCCTTGATTGGTGGCGATGGCTGTACCGTCAGGCGGTGACGGTGGCGGCGGTGATGATGATGGTGGTATTTGGTGGATTCTGTTGCGCTCCTTTTCGTTGTGTGTTTTATTTGGCGATGCCAACCTCTTTTTCCTCCTTTTTTGGTTCGTTTTATTTTTCTGTTTTGTTGTTGTAATTTTGGGTAGTTTCTGCTTTGTTCGCTTTTGATTTCTTTTTTTTTTTTTCAATTTTTCGATTTTTTTTTTCTGCGCTCTGGCGACAGTGTCCTAATGTCTGAATTTCATTTCCGTTGAAAGCTTTTAGTTTTTGCAGAAAGGGATGAGCTAGGCGGAGGGTGTAGGCCTCGTTTGTTTGTTTTTTCCTTCTCTCCGTTTTTTTTTTGTTTCTCTGGGATTTTGATGAGTGCATTTTTGTGTCTCTGGCAAATCTATTTGGAGCTCAATCAGCAGGAAACGACTATCCGTGGTGGGGGTGAGGCGGGGCAACAAAGAAGGACGAGATTGGTTATTGTTACATGGCCCGGATGTATAATAGTTGATGTGGATCTCTGTCTCTGTTTCGATTAATTTAATTGTTTTCACTTTTTATGCGATACTGGTGCCTCTGCCGCCGCTGGAGACTCGGAACTTTGACGGAGGAAGCCTGACCGAGTTTCCGAAAATGTGAAACTTTAATTTTCTGATGACCATTAGTCACAGACGTACTTCATGTATACACATTTTGCTTTGTTTTTGGCGATGTTTGAGAGAGGCGGCGGTAGCTTTATGTTACTTTCTGGATATATGAAGGGAACGGAGGAGGCTTGCTGATACACTCAAGCTTATTAATTTTCTGCTCTTAGAATGTACTAGTTTCCATAAATAAAAGATCTTGGCAATGTGGTCTGAGAATGAATATGGTCATCATAGCATGCGTCGGTTTCTAGAGTCAAATCCTGAACCCAGTTTTTGTTCCCACGTCCCTCGAGAATTATAAAAGTTGTTCTTAAGTTTAGCGGTTCAGAATCGAGGTTAAGCTGTAGGCTGCCTCCATTTCTAAGAGAGCATGCTGCTCGGGTTGGCTTGACTTTGGGCTCTTCTGAAAGGTAGCGACCACCCAATTTATTTAATTATTCTTGTCATTCATAAAGTACCGTAGAAAAGATCTGCACAAGGGCATCCATGATCTGCACAAGACCTCATAGGACAGCGTACAAAAAAGCGACCATACAGTGCCATCTGTGCCATGTCTGGACTTGGCAAACTTAGCAATCTTCTCTGGAGCAGGATGACAATGGAGACATCTTGCTGCTCCCCCATATTGCTTACAGAGAGCCTTTGACTTTATAAGCGGTTTCAGACAAGGCGGTGCACTGTTTATTGACTTCTTTGATGACATTCTTGAGTTGACTGTGCGAGACAACGCTTGAGGCACAA
Organism: Eristalinus sepulchralis; assembly: GCA_944738645.1. NCBI lineage: Eukaryota > Metazoa > Arthropoda > Insecta > Diptera > Syrphidae > Eristalinus > Eristalinus sepulchralis. The sequence continues at coordinate 32,631,487 of OX122885.1, read as the reverse complement.
TCTTCCAGGTGGCCGTTTAGCTGCTGACTCACATGGATGGACAATTGATTCACAATTATGTGCTTAAAAGCGTCTCTTACCTCGTGATGGTATGTAAGAAACGACGATCGGGGAATTTTGTCTGTCCACGAAGAAATTAAGAACGTAACTTATAGAGCTCGGCCTTTAAGAGCAATGAAGCAGTCTATCCGATCCTTGACAAAACTAATATCTTGCCCGAGGACATATCCTCTTCTTTACGAGCTATCCGTTTTGCTGTGAAAGCAGAATGAGTGCTAACTTGTAGTCAGTAATAACCCATAAACGGGAGTGGTTTTAGTGAGTAGGTTAGATTAGCTGATTGTCAATGGACAAACACACTTAGGCCACCATTGGACCGATTGTCACGCCGAGCGGACAGTTCCCTTAATAAATGAGTGGCACAACAGCCCACACGGGACCAGGGCCCATCTTTTACATTAACCACTCTTGTTGTGCTTGCAAGTATTCTCTCACGAGTAGGAGGGACCTACAGTTTTTACCGATTCCGAACGGCGATATTTGAGAAGCTTTTCATAGACAATTGATGATCTTTGAGTGTTGTCAGCAACTCGAAAGAGGTGACGCCGTGAAAAAAGGCGAGGTGTCCCGTCTGGGAATCGAACCTAGACCTTGGGCGTGTGGGTCGACGCACTTACCCACTACGACACAGCGATCACGGATAGTTCCCTTAGTGACCATTCCAAGGCAGCAACAGTGTGGGCCGAAACTAAAGCAACTAAATCGCAATTTTCAGTTCTATGTAGGTGTTCAAGTGTCTCACGTGAATGTCGCCAAGTTCTTCTTTTTCCTCTTTTACTGGTGCTACAGTCTGGGGTGGACCTGGGCCTCAACTAACTTTAACTAGGTTATTAAAGAAGGACTTCCCTAGGTGTTTCCTTCTGCTTTTTACAACGGCTGGTCAGTCGCATAGAAGCTGAGAAATGGTTTCAACCTCTTCCTCGAACCTGCATTCCCTGCAGATATACTTGTTGTGGATGATGAGTCTAGAGACTCATTGATAGAGCCAAAGTCCATTTTGTGACAGAATGGCGGCTACTAGACCCACTTGTTGAAGGAACCTAACTATTAGCGACAGCTTTACCAGAGGCTACATTCTAGTGCCACGGGAGGTCACGAGCCCCTAAAACTTCGGTTTCATCCTCATAGTGCGATAGGCCTCCTTGTGGAAGTGTCATTTTGGCTGTGCTTTTAAGTCCAATATTGCAGGCATTGGTGACTGGTCTGTATCAGATTGTTCACTCTACTGATTCAGGCCAAGCGGTTAGGGGACTTTTCTGGCTCAGTGTGGAGTTGCATTCTCAACCGGATGCTGCAACCCATAGAGCGGCAGAGGTTTTAGAAAGGCCTCGCTCCAAACCAAGGTGATTGTCCCTCAAGCACGATCGCATTTGTTACTTAAGTAACTAAGGCGCGTAGTCCTGCGTAATCTACAATCAATTCCATTTTGAAAATATATTCTCGTTGAGATTAGGGCTAATGGTTGATGTGCCACTAGACGACATCAATTGGAGTGAACTTTGATGAGAGGAATGTTAAGGAACGAGATAAGTTTGACGCAGTAGTACAGCGTCCTCATTATCCTTGCTTGACAAAATGGATTATTTGAAAAAAAACACACTTGATTCTTTGAAACGTTTGTTGGTTAGAAGGCAGAAGCGACAATTGTCACTTATTTCTTAAATATCGTATTGTGCTGCACATAAACAAGGAATGGCATAGTTTACTTTCCGCCTAGATTGTTTAATCAATTTCAGTCCACATCCAACGTCTCGTGTTGGATGCCGAATTACCCCCTATGATACCCATGATTTCTTCTTCTTCTTTTGCTTGCGCTACACCAACCAACATGCCTCTCCAGTAAGCACGATCTCTCGACAGTTCCTCCAATTGCACACTCAAGTTGGTTGAGGTCCTTCTGCGCCATCTCAGCCTAGGCCGTCCTCTGTTGCGTTGTCCCAATGGCTGCGATTCGAAGACTTTTCGGGCAGCAGCGGTGGTGTCCATACGCTCTATATGCCTCAGCCATCCTAAGCGTTGTATCCGAAGACGCTTGACCAGGCACATGCCCCGTACAGCCTCTAAAGTTCGTCGTTCAATCTTTACCACCAGACGCCATCAACGCAAACAGGACCAAAAATCGCACACAGCACTTTTCTCTAGAAGAGACTAAGGGCTTCCTCATCTAAGTTTCGACGCCGTAAAGAAGGCTTGGGACGACCAAGCTGTTATGGAAAACCAGCTTGGTCATTCGAGAGAGAGCTCTATTACACAATTGCCACTTGAGTCCAAAGAAGTAGCGATTGGCAAGAGCGATTCTGCGTTTGATTTCAATACAGATGCTGTCGTGCGGACTAACCGCCGTGCCGAGGTAGACGAAATCCTTGACTGCCTCGAAGTTTCTGCTTTCTCCGAGACATCGATGTTGTGTGTCCTTCCTCTATGAAAGCATATTTCGTTGCCCTCATTTCAATGCCAACAAACGCCTCATTAACGGCGCGATATGTTCGTCTGGTACCCATGACGATGATACACTATTCATCGCTGGTTACCTCCACAAGTTTTGCTGTCATTTTAGGTGACGACTCCTAAGAGCCTTCTTCATCATCGAACCCCGTTTAAATTCGAGTTTTAGGCTACTAGACCATTGTGCATTAGCCCTTGTATCCAGCAAAGGCTAATTCATGTCTCTTGTTCAAGAGCAAGATCCATTCTCCCGGAAGGGAGGAGATACGTGATGTTGTCGTTGCTTGACATCGGTTGTAGAGATTGGTTTGGCCTATCGTTATGACAACTAGTGAAAATAACTTTCCCTTGCCAGACTGCGACTGAAAGCAGGTGCATCCGAAGGTGCAGCGTGTGGCACTCAAGCCATTTTTAAAGTTCAGTAGTTTCGGTCGGGGCGGAGATGTGCGATAGATGAGTACTTACTTGTTCCTACTCTCTCAATTAATTTTCAGCAGTTCTGTGTTGAGCTGCTGCCCTATCCTCTTTCTCTAGATGTTGTTGAGCCTTGTTTTCATTCTAGTATGTAGCCTTGCAAAATTAAATTTAAAAGGGGCACACATGTAGACGACCGTATCTTCAGTCAAGAGCATCTAGAACTCAAATTGTGCGCCCCATCACGACCATCAGAACATGAGAAGCAGCATAAACTGAAAGAAATGTCCCCCCCCCCTCACAGTTATCCAATTAAAATACCAAAACTCCAATCTCTTCTCAATAATTAACACGCTCATCAAATTCCCAATCAGTGCATTCCCGAAAATCCAATAAACATTCAAATAGAAAAACACAGAAAGTCCATCGAAAAGAAAAACTGCCCAACAATCAACAGTTCGTGCGGAGCAACAGTGAACAGGCAACAGCGAACAGCAACAGAGTGAAGTGCTGCATACATCGTCGCGACTTTCGTCGTCCTCTTGGTTGGCTCAGCTAAAATCAATCTCACCCCAATCGAACCTAAACTCCGACTGCGGGACTGAGAGGCAACCAACGAATGCAACAGAACTGTGGCAAAAAACAAAACCAACCCCCAGCGAGACACACAATGCCAGGAGTCGATTGATCTGAGCGAGTCAACTAGTGGGCAATGTTTACAAACGTCCGGCGAAGGGGAAAATGTTGCTGGCAACATTTTCAGTACCCCTCTGCCAAACACTGACGGTCTCTCGTCATCAATGGAATGCAACAGGAAGAGCACATCCTCTTCCCCTGCCGCAGACCATAGCAACCGAATACCGAACCGCACAGCTGCATTCTGGAATTGAAACAGGATATTTTCTTCCGTTCTTCCTTCGACACTTCCTCACTCACTCTCCGCACGACCGCACACATAATGCGCTTGTGCCCTCGCATCGTACTCTCTCTCCACTCACACGAAATGCAACAGTCGCTGGAACACACAAATGTTCCGGCCTTTTGTTGATCACCGAACCATGTGCTGTTGCCTCTGTTGCTACACAGCACATCCTGCCCGCACGGCGAACGGTCGCGAATCGAAACGTTCGCACTCTCGTTCGGTCCTTCTTCCTGGTTTCGTTCGCACACCGAACGAGGGGCGTCTCTCAGTTCACTCACCGCACATGCTCAATTCAGGGGAATCGCATTCAACACGATTCCGATTCTTCCATCAACATTCAACCCCTCCGACACAGTGAACACGACACGAACACGTTGTCACAGGGGTTGACTAGACTCCGCTCCCTAACTGCTTGGGGGATGAAAAGAGAGAGCGCGACTCCGAAACGGAATGAAGAACTCGCGGCAACCACCACTGGTTGCGGCTGGTTTATAAAAGCCACTGTTCAACCCGACTTGGTTTTCAAAGACCTTCAAGGGTTGCTTACGTTCGGTTCGCATTTCTCTTCTCTCTTATATAACATTCTCTTGTACGGATCCTTAAGTTTTTTCCCTGTTTTTTGAGTCACTACTACTACTTGGTTGATTTTTTTTGTTTGTGTCTCCTGAGTTCCGTTGATTTCTACAAGTCCTTTCGAAATTTGTGTTTTTTCCATTCTCGTCCTGTTACCGACACATCACCTCTCTGCGTTTGCTGTTAACACTACACTTGCCACACGACATCTATTCTACGATTGTGTTCTTCAGTTTTGTTAAGTTTTGTGTTTTTTTGTTGGTGTGGATTTTTCGATTTTATCCTGCGCCTGAAAGCCAAGGAAGCACTATTCGCCTCGCAGAGACCTAAACCCAGACCCAAGAGAAAATTCAAATGAATCGGTCAGTGTGTGTGCGTTAAATTTGTCGTCTCATTAACGGATTTTAATTTTGTGGTCCAACTCGTATCCTGTGCAAAATCAAATCGAAATACAAAGCAAAAAAGTGCCGCGAATACCGAGAACTCTGTAACGAACTAAACTTGAAAAAAAAACCGAAATCTCAAGAAAAGGGGGTGAAGTGAAAATAAACCAAAAAAAAAAAAAAACACACACTCCAAAAAAAAGCAAACCGCTAAACGCTTAAATGCCGAAAGGAATAAGGAACAAACGACAAGCCCATCCAGCACAGGAAGTGAAGTAACTCCCCAGTCGGTGGCCGAGCAAACATAATTCGCTGACAGGAAACGGGAAGCAGAAAACAAAAAAAGGAAATACCAAAACTTTGGCAAACACAAGTCCAATGCGCTTCTGATTTCGAGCCTGGAGCAGGAGCCAAGAGCATCAGCGAATCCTCCTTATCCCTTGGTTTTCTCCATCAGTCTCTCGCCCTCAACCAGCGTGTTGGGTATACGTCCACTCAACCATCCGGCGTCGTCATCATTGTCCGATAATTTTCGCCAACGTCTTCCCCCCCACTGTAACATGCCACGCTGTTTAATGGCTAAAAAATGGAAGGCATATCCCTGGCCCGACCGAACTGAATCTTCCAACTCGAATCATTCACACTTGGACGAGGAGGAGTCCTCGTCAGAGGGCAATCTACAAATTGTCATTCAGGAGCGACTCTCGACACAGTCAAACGTTGTCGTTGACCTGCCAATTAGCGTCGATGACGATGAGGAAATCGACGTTGTGGGCGATAACACATCGGCGACACTAATCGGTGCTAGTAAACATCATCAGCAGCAGCAACAGCAACAGCAACAAGATCAACAGCAGCGCACAACAGCAACAACGACCGCATCAGTGACAACAGCAGCAGCAACTACATCTACCTGTTGGGGACCGTCATCGCCAACAGCGGGCGCCACGGCACCCAGTCCGCCGCCTCACTCACCCGAAGCGGCAACTCGCGGCTCCACAACTCTGTATAATGGTGAGTAGACTTAGCTTAGAGAAGCGACACTCGACTCGTCTCACCTCATGGCACACGTGTCAAACGTCACAAATGAAATCCTTCGACTTAAGGACTAAATTTCATTTGTCATTCCCCAGCGAAATTGCACTCACTTCTGACAAGCTCTCCTCATTCTGCGGACTGTCGATGCTTTCCTTTTTTTTGCCTGTGTGCTCATCCACGTCTTGGCATGATTTATGATTTATGTCACTTGACAAAGACATTAGAGACCGGTGAGAGATGTTAGACTCGCCGTACAGCGGCGGCGTCTCTCCATCATCAGGATCATCTCTCGTCTTTATCAAATCTGAGAGGTGTGATTGATGTGCGTCCTCCGAACTGTGCCGCGCTGCGTATAGGTTCGTGATGAGGGCAACAGCAAGACGTCGTTGTTCTGAGGTATTGCATCAACTTGTGGGACTCTCTCACTTACTCACCACCCGCCTGTCACACGTTTTGACTAAACACCGATGTCAGGCGGTAGGTGCGAGGAGGGTTTTTTTCCACTTTCGGTTTGAAACTCACGCAAGATTGACAGGTAATCTGGTTGTGACTTCCTTGACATTTTTAAGGAGGCAACCTATTTTCGAGAACGAGAACTTTGCTCTTTTGGTCCTTCAAACATTGGGATGTATATCCGGACATTTTTAGGCTTATAACTACAACGACAGTTTGGTGACAATTTCTGAAAAGGTCTTGGGTTGGCTAGACCATAGGATATCCAATTTTGGACTCCCATAAATTTTGAGTAGAAATTCTTCCTAAACACAAAAAACATTTTGAAAAAAGCAAAGAAATTGCTTCCGTCGTCAACATAAGGTCCTTGTGATGTGTGCCTGTAAAAAGACACATTATCCGGTTCTAGGGTAACATTTTAACATTTCTGACTCGATTTGAAAAAATGTCTTTCATTGATAAAAACATTTTCAAAACCTATCGCATCTTGACCACAATGCTCTAAATTCTGCAAACAAACGGCGACGATCAAGCGGACCATTCCATTTCTTTTAAAACGAATTTTTGGTTAAACTTACGACGAGCCTGATTGGTCTTAGAAGTCAATGGGTTTTAGGTTAATTGACTGGTCGATCATAGAAGACCTTAGTTCAAAATTGTTTACAAAGTCATTAATTTTGTGTTCCTAGAAACGTACTTTATTTCCCTAACTAAGTTTATATCGTCAAAAAACTAGTTTTGGAACTAATCGAAAAGTCTAAAACGGCAGAGTTTTTGAATAGTTGAAACTTTACTTTTGCGAATGCGCTGGAATTGTATTTCTCGATTGGCAGGACTGGAATTTGACCCAGTGAAACTCTAAAATACCAAAACTAAACCCACGAAATGAACTTAATTTTGGGCTTTACAATTTTCTCTTATTTTGTCGTCTTCTGAAAATATTTCAAAACCTATGTCTTCACTTGAGAGAAAGAAGTTTGATCGAAATTTTGTCAAATAGATCAGATGTTAGGCAGCTACAAATGCCCGAAAAATGTAGACCAAATTTTTGATCAGAAAAAATTTCGACTGTTTGCTAGTTTTTGTCCAAATTTTGACAAAATTAGAAGCGTTTAATAAATAGGGGAAACAATCGAGAATCGAAATACAGAATATGTACGTATCTCCAGTTATGCTATGCTATGCATTCTGTCTAGCGATACGTCCTCATTAAACGATGATAATTGGAAATGTCTGGTATCTAATAAAATTTTGGTATAAGACAACGATGGCCTTTTTTTGACATACTTCGGTGATGAAGAAAAGGACACGATGACCTCGCGACAGCAGTCCGAAATTTTGTGAAAATGTTATATTCCCGAATATCACAAATTAAGACCCTTACAAAAAACCATTCAAACTGTGTTCTCTTCGAAAACGGATTCTTTTAATTTGCGAACTTACAGACTTATAGAAAGCTTGCAAGAAAAGAATAAAGAATTGAACGGGGTTATAAAGTTGGCAACAACTCGGACCAACCGTTGTCGAATTCGACAGTAAAAAACTACTGACCGAGTTGAAGGGATTGTGCCGATGTTTAAGCCTTCAAAGACTTGGAAACTTTCAAACACAGCTCATGTTACAGTGTAGACAAGTTTTCTACAAAACAATCGATTCATAATTCGAATTTTGAGAATTTAGTACAATTTTTGAATATGATGGAAATTAATTCAATTTGGTGAACAAAAAGGAAATCTTGACTTGAGGTCAGTTTACTTGTGATATATAAATAGAAAGTACTTAAGCAAATTTTAAACACGCAAAAGGCAGAACATTTTGACATTTTTGTGCCGTGTTGTCCAAAAGGCGGACTATTTTTGGGCCGTGTTGGTTGTATTAACTGCGTCTCTTAGTTTATTGAGAACTGCTAAAATTCCCCGGAACATCGATGCAACTCCAAATGATTTCTCATTGCTCCTTAATTTGGAAAACTGTGTTATTTTCACAATGAAATTTGTTATGAATTTGGATCAAAAATTTAGTCCATTTTTTAAAATCAAACGGAAGTTTTAGATCAAAATTGTGAGTGAGTCGAAAATTTTGTCAATTTGGAATAAAAATGTTTAGCTAATTTTGAATCAAAAATACTGTCAATTTTGAACAGAACTTAAGGAAATTTTGAGCCGAAATTTCATGAAGCATAATGTCAACTTCTGATTTTTTTTTTAAATTTAGGTCGACTTAGAGCCAATTTTAGAGCGAAATTTAAGCCAATTTTGAATTGAAAACGTAGGCAATTTCGTATCAGAATTTGTGTCAATTTGGAGAGGCAAGATTACAAATTAAAGGTCGAGTCCATTTTTAAACGAAATTGTTTTCACTTTTGAGTCAATGTTAGAGCGACCGATTGGAAGTGAGCAACCTCAACTAGGCCGTCTTTGGACGTACTGAGTTAAAAATTCAATTGAATCAATCTTAGACGTAAATGAAAGCAATTTTGATTCGAAAATTTTATCAATTTTTAGTTAAGCAGATATGAATTTGATTTGCGACCGAATTTTGAGCTTACAAATAAAACGGCTTAAAACAAAAGAAGCTGCCCTAAACAGACGAGGGAAGCTTTATTCTTTCACTGCATGCAATGAATTAATATCCAGCGCTTGTCATTTGATCAGTTCCTATCAAAAGAACATGTCTCTGAACAATTTGACGAGGTTGAAGAAAGAAAGCCTTAATTTCGAATTCAAACAACTCTCGTTGCAATGAATCAACTGAAGGACTGTCTCGTTTTAATTTCCCACTTCCTTTTCGGCCCCATCCACATAACAACCCTTTCGGACAAATTACACTTCGTCTACACACATTCACAGTCATTCACTTCCTTCTCCTAACAGGTGATTAGCAGCGGCAAGTAGCACTCACCCCTCGCGCTGTCGGTGGGTCATGTGCATGCGGTACATGTATTCTCTGTCAATTGCTCTAGCCTTGCCCCACCACCCTGCCATCCGCCCGGCCTGTAATTTGACACTCATTTCTATTCGGAATTTAACAATCCACGAGCACACTTTCTCTTTCGCTTATTCTCTCTCCTCATCACATTGTCGACGGCGACGCCCACCCCCAGGCAAAGCGTAGTGGTTATTGAAAGACTGAATATTAAAGGCAAACGCAAAGAAGTGAAGAAAGCAAGAAGAAGAAGAAGAAGGAGAAACAGGAAAAAAACTAGAATTACCATGCACCAGCACTGAAGTGGCCCCCCTCTCGCAGTCATTAATGACACGGAATGAAATTAAAATCGAAATGAAGAACAATTTCAACGACTACAATGTCACCCACACAGAACTTAGGAAAAAAAAAAAACTTCTCTGCACCACCCCCCTCCCCCCATCCCTTTCACAACCGATGGGAATTTGTGTGCGCCCTTTTTTTATGTGTCTTCTCCTCTTATTTGGTTGAGTTTAGAGGTAACCTCCCCAATAAACAGAGTGTCACGATATTGAAACTTTTACAGGGACATGAACCAAAAGCCAACAAAACAAAAAAAACCCTAAAAACAAGTGGAAGTGTACTTCAACACTGGCTGTGCTGGCTAGGGATGGGGAAAGGGAAAGGGGGGAGGGGGTGGAAAAAAATGCCAACTACTAAACAAACTTTTGGGTAGTTCACCATTTTAATTGATGAAAAATGGTTCCTTTCAAACGCGGGACACAAATTAATGCCATCGAATTAATTTACTCCGCGATTATAGTCAAACATCCTGTGGCACTACTGTACTGTGTTTGTGTTATTCAATACAGGCGACGCGCACCTTCATGCATACACACATTAGAGTGGGACGAGATCAGGTAGGAGGGAATAGGTTCACCTAAAAATATCCATGGGAATAGGAAAAACAAAATAACGAAACGAACCGAAATCAACGTTGATGTCACGCACATAAATCGACTATGTGTCATTAATTTTCGCGAGTGCTAGTTCGCACTTGTTTGTGTACCATTGGTGTGTGTTTTGTGTTTTTTTTTTTTGGACGACCGGAAGTGGGCGGTGATGGCGCGATGGCGACGCCGGCATGGCATGAAGTTCAACTTAAAGAAAGTTTACACTTTTTTCTTTTTCGCTTCGAAAGTGAGTTCAGGTCTTTCCTCTTAATTTATCCCCAAAGATACTCAATGCCACCTGTTTCACTGGCAACGTGGTGGTCTTAAATATGTTTCACTGATATTCCCTCTGTGCCCCCGCACACCATTGGGGGGGCTTGGGATCAGTTTGTCTTGGGGCTTGTGAGTGTTTTTTCGGTTCCTTTTGTAGTCGCTTACAACGCCTTTTTTTGGTTATATCCTTCCTGGTATGACTTTCGCAGTTGAAAATTGGATTTTCCCATTGCCGAATGTCCTTAGATATGTAGACACAGGGAGAAAGAGAAAGAACGAACAACTTTCTAACTTTCAAAGCCTCCCCCGCCCAGTAGTCTCCTCAGTTTGGTTGTGTGACAGCAGAAACATTTTTAAATGCCCCGTCAGCATAAGTGGAAAAGGTAGCAACGAGACGAGGCAAACAACGACGACAAGGACGATCACGACGAATGAACTGACAAAAAAAAAAAAGAGAAAAGGGTTGGAAAGAGGATTTTCTTGTCAGTTTCAACACGTGTGTGTGTGTGTGTGCCCCGGTATGCATTTGCCGCAGCGATAGTTGTTTGATATGCCCCATCTTCCGGTTTGCACTTTTCTTCCACGTCGAATGGGTTGAGGGGGCTGACGTCTGTCTGACGACTGGCAAAGCTACTCAATTTCACGGAATAAAAACACAAATCCAAGGCAGTGCCCTCCGCCGTCATCGATCAGCCGGCGAGAATGTACATATGTCTCATCGCGACTGGGTGATGGGTCCAGTCGGAAGGGTGAGTTGCATTATAAACTTAACAACAACAACAACCGAAAGGAAACAGTCAATGTTAAGGGGACAGTTACATCGCAATGTAAGAGGGTAAATTAATGAAAGAGAGAGGGGGAGGATAACAACAGAACAAAAAAAAAAACTTTTCATTCCTTTATCCCATTCAGCCCTTAAGCAGCTGTTGCTGTTGTGCCCATTGTTGCTTGTGTGCTGGCTGTTCAGTATCCGAATGCGAATGAAATACAAAATACACAGTGCATCTGGAGATCTAAAGGGAATTTGATGAAATATTTTTGCAGCATGTACAGCAACACAACGCTATTTTGTGTATTAAATTCATGATTCAAAGTGCACCCACCCATCCACCCACACCCACACATTCACACACCCACGACGTCTATGGGAACTAGACTCCGGCTAAAGAAATTCCACATCACTCCCACAATGCCGTCCGCCAGCCAGTGTAACCCACTACCGACGTACTCCGCTTTCAAACCGTCATTCCGTTGTCGTTGTGCTGTGTATGCTCTCATATGTTCGGTCGGAGGTCCTTTTCAAAATGCGACGGACTATGTTCGGTTTTCCTTTCAGCATTTATTTTTTTTTTTTTGTATTTTTTTGAAATTCTCTTTTTTTTGTGCATTTTCTCGTTTATTTGCCATTTTTCTAACCAACCAACAGAACGCGCTTGGGAAAATGTGCAGACGATGGTTGAGCATATGCCATTTAACCTCACCCCTAATCCTTTTGATGTTGCGGAGGAGGAAGATTTTCGGTCTATATTGTATACCATACTTCGCACACAACCATGTGTGTGTGTGTGGTCTCTTTATAACTCTTCTTCTTCTTCACCCCGGCATGACAGTGAAAACAAAAAAAAAAATAAAATTAGAAAACATTAAATGAGAAGTTGACGCAGAGAAGAGTTAGAAGGGCACACACACATAGATGCCGGAGAGAATAGCGTCGAGGGGGAGTAAAAAGTTTTTCGGTGTTAAAATCTGTTGCATTCAAACCGGAGATAGTGTTAACAGATGTACACTTTGAATATCTTTCAAAATATTCTGAATATGGGTCTGCAGAGAATTGCGGTCCTTGAATATATAAATATCTGCATTATGGAAGGGATGTGTGGCGCGTTGAGGGAAATCTAATTTCATTTTGATTCGATTTTGTCGTGTGGGTTGGGTTGACAGATTTTAATTTTTGTCATATTTGGAGAGAATGATAAAGAATAGTGGCAAGGATTCTTCCAATTTACGGTATTTTTTTAAAGCATTCAAAAAAGTTAAAATTTAAAGAAACAATTTTTAACTTTCGCCATTTTTTTTGCGTGTGTTTTAAGCACGTCTCTGGACATATTTACACTGTACACAAAATTGAATAAATTGTCAGAAATTTTCAACTTTTCTCATTTCAAATTTTCGACCAGTTCTTCAATCCATGCAAAAAATTGATGCAATTGACACAAATTTCGGTCATAGGGGTTGGAAAACTGACCAAATTTTTTTTGACAACAAGATCAAGTTTCCGCCCATCAATTAAACAGAGACTTGCACGTCCTCTACACCCATGCTACGTTTGGACCAAAGGCCTAAACTTTGGTTGCCAAGAAATCTGATAAATTTGTATATAGTTTTGGCTACTTTTTCATCGCCTTCAATACTTTGCTTAGATGGCTGAATTTCATACCAGTACCAAAATGTGCAGAAAAGAATTTAGGCAAGCTCCAATTGCATTTAAAATGTGCGTCTTAAATTTGCATTCAAAATATTAGCCAGTTCTCCGATTCTGGCAATGCCGTTGATGCTTGCGCATTTTGGGTCAATTATACAAATTTTGTTCAGTTCTTACATCGCCCTTAACGTCTCATCATCAGTTAAAAATTTAGGCCTCTCCTCTGACCCTGGCTTTACGCTTCATGTAAATTAATTTTGGCGCTTTCTGAAGTAAAGTCAGTTCTCCGAATTTGTCTTCTTTTGGATTTAGTTTGACATTACATTTGAGATGTCAAAGCGGCTTTAAGATGGCGTCGTTCGAAATTTATCGAAATGCTCCAAAATGAACGCCTATTACTCAAATTTCCCAAGAAGTTGAGACCATAGATCTCGCAGTCGGTCGATCAAATCCTAGCACAAATATTTGAGTGGCACTACAGCCCACAAGGGAACAGGGCCTAGCTTCGACAACAATCAGTCGTATTGTGCGTGCTACTTGTTCTCCCACGAGTAGAAGGGACCTACAGTTTTTTGCCGACTCCGAACGGCGAGTTTTGTGAAGTTTTTCGTAGACAATTGATGATCTTTGGGTGTTGTCAGCAACTCAAAAGGGGTGGTAGGGAAAAAATCGAGAATCGAACCTAAACCTTCTACGTGTGGATCGTCGGCAAGTCACAGTGTGGGGCAAAATGTTGACCGTCTCGTCTGTATGAGATATTCTTCACATAAGTCAGTTTTGGCCTTTGCAGAAGGTATGCCTTCAACCACGCAAACCATGGACCCCTCCCATATTCTCCCCCCTTTCCACATCAAAATCCTAGAACCTGCAATAATTGCAGAAGGAATCAAAAGAGAAAAGTTTCACATAAGAGAGACTCCCTTAAACCTGTAATAGAGCCATTCCCAAACTTCACAAACACTCGACAATCCGAAAACTCTACAAAAAAAGAACAAATTCATTTTTAAACAGCATGCTTAAGGGGTATTTCAATTGAAACTGTCCCGCCAAGGCGACAGCCAGCAGAAGGAAAGCAAAAGAAAACCATATACGAGTAAACCTGCCATAATCATGTAAAGTTTTGATCTCCTTTTCAATTTCAAAAACCCCTTTTCAGAGCAGAGTTGAAGCTTATCTTTTGGGTAAACAAATATATGTGTTTATTTTTATTTCCTTTGTGGATGTGTGTGCACAACTCTATGCGTGTTCACTTAAATTTCTAATAAAATTCCCCACCTCCCTGAGCACTGTTCAGTTGAAGTTTCAGTCTACACCCAACTGCTGTTAGTTGCACGTTAGCACAGTTTAAAGTTCATCACATCAGAGTTTTCTTAATTAAAGAAGAAACTCACACAAAAACTTTATAAAGAATACTCCTCAACCCCCCCAGACGTTCTATCTCCTTCGCTCCATCCCCCTACCTACCAACTACATCGTCAACAACTGTGAGGAAATTTTGAGGGGTATGATGTGCGTCTATGAGTCTGAATGTATGCATGCAAGAGCTTCGCCGCAGAGACAGACGGTGAGATGTTTAAAAATAGCAAAAAAGGGGGTAGAGCGACGTGTAGTGGGTTGCTGCGGAGAGGACACTCCGTGAAGGGAGTCATCTGTCCCCGGGAGCTAGGTATGTGTAGAGCCCACTTCATACAGTAAACACCTCGTTTTGGCAGACATTTTGATGTTTCGCAACAAAAATATCCCTCCACTAGTCGGCGTCAGTCGTCATGAACGTAGTTGGGATGCTGCTGCTGGTGCTGCGGCTGTTGCTGCAATGCGACAGTCGAAGACGACACGTACCTACATACGTATGTACTAGATACATAATGAAAATGCTTCTATATCAACCCCACACACCCGACATTGATTATGTCAACTTCAAGCAAAATGACTACCGAGACGACGACGTCGACGATGAAGTCGACAGCGATGAGGAGGAAAAGTTGGAGAGACAAAAAAAAAAAAAAGAATAAGTGAGCACACACTCTCTGCCAAGAGCATCAGGTTGTATGTACCGTTGCACATGTCCGGGGGGTGCGGTGCCCCCCACCCAGATTGTCTATCATGGGCTGGGGTAGTGACAGGAGCACTGCGTCCCTCTAGTGAAATCGGAAAAGGAGACCTGTAGCTAACCTACATCTCCGGTGCGATCTCCACCCCCAGGCATATTCAACACGTCTCACAGGATTTCGCATTCGTGTTCGATTGCGATGTGGAATGGGGAATGCTCTAGGATTCAATTTTTTTTTCTCTCCCCCTCCCAAGCGTACTCATCCCGTTTGGAGAGCAGAGAAATCAGAAATAGTAGTAGGCCTTGTACAGTCGGTCGGAAATGTTCTCCCCGTCAGTCAGTTGCT
Organism: Eristalinus sepulchralis; assembly: GCA_944738645.1. Classification (NCBI taxonomy): domain Eukaryota; kingdom Metazoa; phylum Arthropoda; class Insecta; order Diptera; family Syrphidae; genus Eristalinus; species Eristalinus sepulchralis. The sequence continues at coordinate 32,616,251 of OX122885.1, read as the reverse complement.
CCTGCTTATGCTTTGCGCCGCCGTCGTTCGTGTCGAACTCGATGGCCAACTTCCCGTAGGAGATGAGAATGATGATGATAGTGAATGGCGATGGCATGTCTGCAGCGTGTAGGCACAAAATACATATTTAATGTACCCAACACTACCCCGTGTCGTCTGCTGCGACGACACAGACTTCACCCCTCAGAGATAGCGTACTTCTTTGGCAATGTTCCAATTGCAGTACAAAGGAAAAAAAAGTATAAAAACATGTCTGTAGACGGTCCACAAAGCAAAAATCAATGCACACATACACACGAAGCACTCTTACACGCCTCTCTCATTCGAATGCTACTGTAATGGCTTTCATTTGTATTCTTTCTTCTCTTTGGCCCATTGCAGGATATGGTCACGACGTATCGCCGATGCACTTCACAGCGTACCTGCCACGAATGGAGAACGAAGTAACCGTCATCACAACACATCCGCCACAGCAGCCGCTGGCGTCACCAACCTCAAACTCCTCTCAGTATTCCTATCAGACTGCATCTTCACCATCCTCGCCGTCGACTTCGACGTCGGATCGCTTTAGTCCGCCCATGATCCGCATCAAGACCGAGTACGATAACGATTTGCATCTTCACAACAACAACAACAACAACAACAGTGGTAACAGAAAATCTCTAGCAATGTGCTTCACAAGTACAGGAGCAGCACTCTCGCTGCCGCCAAAGAAAAAGGACATCTATCGGCCATACTCGCTGGACGACAGACCAACAGCAATTGATCGCATCCGCACCTACGAAATGCGAATACCAGCCGAGGAGGATCTGCATGCGGCCCATGCGATTCTAGACCTGAGCGCATCAACAGCCTTCCATCCACCCACGCAGCCGCATCAATTGCAACAGCTTCAGCAACCGCAGCCACCAGCACACCACTTGCATCACCTGACGCATGCGATACAGCTGCAACAGCAGCAGGAGGACGACGAAGGACGCCCCGAGAGCAACCAATCAATGCACAACGCGCATGTACCTGAAGGTGACTGCAAGAGTGACCCCATTCAGAATGAGAACAGCAACACGACGAACATTGGGTCACAGCAAATCGGTTCGTGTTCCAGTAGCCCGGGCACTCCACAGCCAGGCACCAAAACCGTCGCCTACACCTACGAAGCGTTTTTCGTCAGCGACGGTCGCTCCAAGCGGAAAAACATCGCCGATCCAGCCGCGGCGGTGGTCGTGTCCGAGCACAAGGCCAAGTACACGTGCACAGAATGCGGCAAGCAGTACGCGACCTCCAGCAATCTATCGCGGCACAAACAGACGCACCGCAGCCTCGACTCGCAGTCAGCGAAAAAGTGTCACACCTGTGGAAAGGCCTACGTCTCGATGCCGGCGCTAGCGATGCACGTCCTCACGCACAAACTCTCTCACAGTTGCGGGGTCTGCGGCAAGCTCTTCTCGCGCCCATGGCTCCTGCAGGGCCATCTCCGATCGCACACCGGCGAGAAGCCATACGGCTGCGCCCACTGCGGCAAAGCGTTCGCAGACCGATCCAATCTCCGAGCGCACATGCAGACGCACTCGATAGACAAGAACTTCGAATGCAAGCGCTGTCACAAAACCTTCGCCCTCAAATCATACCTGAACAAGCATCTGGAGTCGGCGTGTCTGAAGGATGAGGGCGCCTCCGACTCATCGAGCCCGCTGAGTCCCGCCCCAACTCCCACTCTTATGCTGGACATCGTCAAGGGTGGACCAATAACGCCAGTCAAAATCGAAGCCTCCTACGGCGGGTAACAACTTGACCGCCCATCGCCACCCACAGTCACATTAATTCCAGTTGCGATTCCTGCATTTACGGTTTTGTTCGAGCAAGAGCGGTAAGAATGCTGATTCCCTAGTTTAAGTTTTAACCGCAAACACCAAAAAAAAAAACAAAAATTCAGAGATTCTTTTTGAAGACAAAGTTGAAGCACTCAAATGACAATATAGCCACTTAATTTATTTATTTATTATTTCTACAAAACATAGAAACTGTTTCTTTTTTGTACACAAGATCACGATACGTCCATCCCCCGGGACTTCTGAGCGGGGACTCGATGACGCCCTGTCATTGTCCCCCGTGTCGCGGGGAATTTAGTGTGTAGATTCTAGTCATCGTATGTATTTGTATTTTCAATTTATTTATGTTTAGTCTTAAGTTCTTGATGAATGGATTATTGATTTTGAAAAAGAAAACCAAAAAAAAAATCGAAGAAAAACATCCCTCTTTGGTACTGAATAATTATCTATCCCCTTTTTCGGTCTAGTTTATCTCTTTATCCTAATGAGAGGTGTGACTTAAATGTGAGCAGAAAATTTTGATCAGAAAATTTTGATCGAAAAACATTGATCCAAAATTTGGATCAGCAATTTTTTGATCAGAAATTTTGTTCAATATTCGATCGACAGTTTCGAATAGAAATTTTGAAATTTTGATCATAATTTTTGATCAGAATTAAGATGCCAGAAAATATGAAACAGAAATTTGGATCGCATTTAAGTGCCAACTCGTACATTCCTATCATCAAATACAAATTCACATCTAGTCAAATTACCAGTTTATCCAAAAGATACAAAACGAAAAACAAACACAAACCAATTCTAGTCAAAACTCTTAGATGCTTAAGCATAGAAATCTTAGACTTTTAAGGCAAACATTAAGAAGCAACATAGCAACTCTTTCATTTTCAACTCTTTTATTTTTTCATTTTCATCTATTCACCCCCGAAGAGGGGGCGAATTTTTTGAAAAAGAACAAAAATTATTCAGTAAAGTGATTAAATGCAACGAATAAAGCAAAAGCAACGTTTCTCAAACAACGAATTAGTCATAAGTGAATTCTCTAGATAATACATTTTACCTTGTAAGTATTTAAGAAAAAAAAAATACTTTAAATTATATATATATACATAAGCATACATATACAGTACATCTAGGCAACGAAACACAGCAGCAATTGTATGATATATACACAAACATTTATTTTGTTTAGGCCTCAAAACCCGTAAGCAATATTGTATTGTATACATGTAGGTGTAGCACAGTAAATCCTTTTCGTCAATTAGTAGGAATGAATGTTCTCGTAAAGTCCTTGTGTTTATCATCGTTTTGGGGTATGCAAAGTTATTAGTCATTTGTAAGTTATTACCGCCATCACACCGCCGCCAACACGAAAGCAAAACAAAAAAAAAAATGAGTGAACATGTACCTCTGTTGCAAAACAAAAATGAAGTTGAGCCTAAGACACAGCCATACAATGTGTACACACATTAATTTTTTTCAACTTATTAGAGACACGAAGCAGTCCGGAGCATGAAAAATCCTCCTTCACCCACTCGTTTCACTCGCAACGAGAGAAACATGAAAATCAGGGTTGAAAACACAACCCTTCCGATGATGCATGCCTCGGCAATAAAAGCGAAGCAAAAATAGTCTCCATCCACGCCGAAAAAAAAGGGAGAAAAAAAGAAGACTACCCCCCCAAAAGAAGACCGTCCCACCCCCATCCCATCCCCCCATCAGCGTTCTGCACCCTTCTTCAAAACATTATTATTGTACTTGAATCTTAATCCGTTTTTAAATGAATTATCCCAGCCTGTGCAGCAAAAAGTGGGGAGTATTTCAAAAACTCCTTTCTTACCCCGTTTTTATGACGGAACAGGTTTTCTTAATTTCCTTCATTTATACAAACGAGCCATGTGCATGGGCTTCGTTCACCCTCCTCATCCCTTTTGCTTTCGGTGTTTGTTTGTGTGTGTGTGTGTGGTGGTGGTGGTGGGTTAATATAACAGTCACAACCCACAGAATGAAGGAACAGAAGAAAACAAAAACAAAAACTGCAACTTTCTAGTCAATTACCAAAAAACAAAAAAAAAACCCGTTAGTTTCATTTCACATATAATTTTCTTCACTTTAGTCAGACACACTATCTCTCTCCTTTCGTCTATCTATCTCCTTATATCTAAGTATCTACTTCTCTGTCAAACAGAAACTGTAAATTTTGTATCTTCAAAAAACAAAAAATCTATCTCTTGTACAAATAAAAGAAAACTCTTTGGAAACAGTCAAATTTTAACTTTAACTCTTAGGACAGGCTATAAGGAATCCATAACTTCTTGAAAATACATTCCAAGCAATTTATGTAAAATCTCATAGATTTTAGGTCTACTCTAGGCGTATAAGTCGTTTGTGTGCGTTCGTGTGCGTGTGCGTGGGTTTCTCCTTATTTATGTGTGACTTGGATTTTTCCGGAAAAAAAAAGGATTTCGTTTTCTTTTTCAAATTTTAGTTTGACATTCGATTTAGTGATCAAAAATTTCGAAATCACTAATTTTTTCGAAAATTTGATACTAAAATGGGATAAGGGTGCAATAAGGAAGGATGACATGAAGAAATTAACTGTTTAGGACAAAATTTACAAAAAAAAAACAAAGATGATGCATGAATAGGAAGCTCTTGCCCTTCTGGCTAGAGTCTGGATTGGAATGAATGGTTTTTTGGCTTGAAAGAATATGTGAAAGAAATTGTGCCTGGTTCATATGCGATGTATCTGAGAACGTTGTCCCAAATTAAAAAAAAAATCACAAAGGCTCACCAAAGAGTGGCTTATAAAAAATCACAATTTTCGGACCCTCACAAAATTAGTCAAATTTGTGATCTTTGAAAAAGCAGGTCACAAGTGGAAAGTTTTGGATGTGGATTGTGTTTTTCGTACCCAACTAGGAGGTGAACAGTCTTTGAATGTTCTTCACTGAGCATGGAAACAAAGACTGCAGTCAAGGACAAAACAGGGTGGCGCCAATATTTACCCGTGTTTTAAGACTTCTTTGGAAAAAGTCACTATTAGCAAAAACAAATGTCTCAATTCTCATGTTCTTCCGGAATTTGAATCAAAGTCAAAAAACAATGTAAGGTCTTTAGGATCACAAGCCGGGGAGGTAGAATAGCTGACCGTGTCCTCGAGATGGGGACCTCCAGTAGCGAAGATGTTTGATCGAACAAACAAATTTCCTGCCATTCAATTTGAAAGCAATATTCCACCTCAAACGTAAAGTTAGCAAGATCTCAGGAAGCGCCTTCAGAGACTGAAGAAGCTCTTGCCGTTTGGCTGATCTGCGAAGTAAAATTTTTCATAAATCAAACTAAATTTGAACAATCGCTTATTTTGACTCTAAGATCTGCTGTGGATAGACGTCTGTTCACAAAGATCCGCAACTTTAGCAAAGTCCTCTAGAGAAGGTCAAATCCTCTAGACAAATTGTAAGACCTCAGTGATCTATCACATAACCCACATGTGGGATATCAAGGCTTTCAAATGTTCGTACAGAGTTATCGACGGAGTGTGAGTTATGTGGCATGTCATTCCTTTAGAATTCCATGTCTTTGGTGCCGGAAAGAAGCTTGTTATCAACAATCTTCCATCTCGTTGGTGGTCGGATGAAGTAGCTAATCAACTATCTGCAGCACTCTCTGCATTCAGTAAGCGTCTGATCCAACTGATACTTATCGGGTCACAGACCCATGAAGGGTCTGAGCCTGAGCTATAGCTGCCTTCAATTCCTGACGGGTCTGGATTGCTTCTAGTTGTACAAAACCAAGCTCTCTAGCGTCCCCGATCATTTGGTCTCTATACCGGAGGTTCTTCTTCTCGAACCCGGAGGCTGGAATTCGAAGACCTTCTTAGCTGGAGCCTTGTTGTCCACTCGCTCGATGTGTCCGTGCCAGTCGTTGGTTTTTTGCCTTTCGGACTGCATCCACATCTTAGTACAGCACGTAGAGTTCGTGGTTGTGTCTCCTCCTCCCTTGCGGACAGGATCACATATTTGACGCAAAATCATTCTTTCGAAGGTACTTAAAATCTGCTCTGCCGGTTTGCTTTTCGTTAACCATTTGGCTTCATATAGGAGAAGGCGTAGGATGAGAGTCCTTTGGAGCATTGCCTTGGTCCTTCGAGACAGAAATTTTGAATCTCGCTGTTTGGGTGAGTCTTGCAACGAAACCCCTTCTAGGTGTCATTTGTGGAGTTCACGTTTCCCCCAGATAGACAAACGCCCTCAAAGTTGTCGAACTGATAGCCAAATGCGCAACCAAAAGCGAACTCTTTGGGATGCATTGAACGATCTTGTCTCAAGTCAATGTCCACGTTTCGATTTATAATGGAATTCAAGTTCTCGTGGGCGTAAAATGGTCAAGGGATATCAAACGATGCTTAAGTGCTATTTGGCAAAACAATTTGGATAAAGAAGAGCCAAAAGTGACAGACACCACATCAAAAATATGACTGTCTTGTCTACTCAAATTGTGAAAGTCCCAAATAAAAAATTTTAGAGTTTGATAGTGTCCCATACGCTCTGTATGGCCTAACCAGCTTAAGCTTCGTTCTCAGAGAATCTTGCCATTGTAGTGCCAACAGTACAGATGCCGTCGACGCAAACAAGACTCAGAAATTGCATGCGGAAAGCCCAAAAGTCTCTCTACCCGCTTCAACATCGTCCATGACTCTGTGCAAGAGGGCAGTACTGCGATGATTAGATCGAAGCTTGGTCCCTCCTACTCGTGAGAGAACTAGCACGCACAATATGAGTAGTTGCGGTAGAAGGCTGTAGTCCCTTGTGGGCTGTCGTGCCAATCAATTATTATTTTATTTGGTCTTTTGTTAAGGGATCTATTACAGAGATGCCTCTTGAGCTCCAAGATACAGCGATTGACAAAAATGGTCCTGCGCTTGATTTCGGAAGTCATTGTCATTGTCCACCTCCTTACTAAAATGTTTACAATTTTCCATTGTACGGTGAAACATTTTTTTGGGGAAGCTGTGGGATAAGATGAAGAAATTTGTTGAAAATCCCCACAAACAGTTCGTCTGTGAGTGATACAGTGAGTCTATGAGAGTCTTGTGAGAACTTTTTAGAGACGAGAAACCAGAAATTAAAAAGATCAACATTTCAGTAGGACCTTAAGTGGAACTTATTATCACTGCAGAATCGCTGAAATCAGGTTGAGTAATCCTTGTGATTGCATCTTTCATGTGAAGGCGATTTTTTGGGGCATTCTAAAGACACTTTCCTAGAGCACTCCTTGACATGTGCAAACTCCAACAGATATGATCCGAAAACCAACCAACGAGGCGAAGAAAACCTAATCAGATACATTGCATGTGTGCGAACAGAAATTCATTTTTATTATTTTATTCCTCTTTTGTTTATGAATGCGAGTGTGAATCTGTGTTATTGTATACAATTAAGTTTTATCGCACATTTTGTAAGCATATTAACTCTGCGTGAGACATTTTTACTCTTCAGTATTTATTTGTTTTTTTTTTTTCATTTTACTCTGCGCTGTAAAAAAAAATATTTTAATTTATTCTTAAAAAAAAACGAAACTTGTAACTGAATATTAGGATCACCACAATGAAACCTTTTAAACAAACAAAGCAAACCGAGTGTTCTCTAGTCACTAGAACCTAGAATATATGTATTGTATGAAATTATTCCTTCTCAATCAGAATAAGCGAAGAAAACTAAATTTACATACACACACAGTAAAAAAAAAAATATGGTGCTGTTACAAAATTCAATTCAACGCGATTCTCTTTTTGTTGTTGTTGGTTATTTATTTTTTTTTTCAACCCTTTTCGCGTGTACATAAATATTTGAAAGGAATGAAAAAAAAAATTGAAAAAAAAAACAGATTTTCAACTTTTTGTGACCCAACATCAATTTTTTTTTTGCGTTTAGTTATTTGTCTTAAAATAGCAATCAGCTTCAGTTGATGATCTCACACGTGCATATAGTATATATATGTGTACATTTTATAAGCACTTAGGAACGAGGAAATATTTTCGTTGCTAAAAAAAAAACAAAAACTCCCTATTTGGTCTAATTTCTAGCAATTGTAAGGCACAGAAAACAATTAATGATATATACGTACTTGTACTCAATATGTATCTTGTTTGTATATTTATAAAAAAATATTTAATATATATATTAGGTTATAAGTTAATTTAATTTAATTTTGTTTTTTACGTATGTATTTAAATTTTGAATAATTTTAAGAAATTTAATCTTAGTTTCCGACAGGGTGTCTCCGCAAGGACACACCCGTCCGATCATCGGCTAAAGTACCAAAGCAATACTCAAATGAAAAAAAAAAAACAAAATACTCAACCTACTATTCAATTAATAAAACAAAACACTTGTATAAGAATTTATGCAAAAAATCTTAAACGCAGGATAATAAGTTAAAGTATATAATTTGTACATAAAATCGAAATTAAATGAAGAAATAAACAACAACAAAAATAAAATGTATCTGTTAAGCAAATGCAAAAATTGTATATAAATCAAAAAAGCAAATACTTTGACATCATACATTCAAAGCAATATTTAAGAAGTAATATTTTTTGAAAGTTTTGTATAGCAATATTTATCAAAAAGGAAAAAAAAACAACATACATAAAATTAATTATTTTATCTTTACGAATGAAAGCAAACATAAAGTATTACATTTGAAATTAAACATTATTTTTTTTTGTTTAGAAAATAATTCTGTGTACGTGTTTAATCGTAGTTTGTAACTGACTAAGATAACATTTAAACGCAAGTATTAAATTCTCTAATAAAACAATGAAAATTGCATATATATAAATAAACAATACTCAATTTAACATAAGACACACATTCACATATGTACATTAACGAAACCAGTAACAAATTATTTATTAACTCTATTTATCAAAACAAACAAAAACAAAATGGCAGGCGATAACAAAAGCGCATTGGTGTATTTATTTAGTTTTAGTTGCATTTTTATGATACGAACAAGAAAAAAAAAACAAAAACAAAAATTCTAAAAAAAAACAAAACAAAACAACATTCATTTTAAATGAAAGAAAAATTATATTTATTAAAAAAAAACACTTACACTTGTTTTACTTAAATTGTTTTCGTTTCTTGTTTTTCGTTGATTGGATTGTGTTCTTCTTTGGTCGTATTGGTTGTTTCTGTTGGGTTTGGCTTATTTTTTTGGTTCATATCTGTGTGCTGTTGCATCGGGTGCGATGATGGAGGATCCTGGAAGAGGCGCGAATCGGACTGAGTTTGGCAACGTTTGGACTGCGAGCCAGAAGTTATTTTTTGTTTTGTCTGTCTTATCCATACAATCTGTCACATCTTCTCCACTTCTGAAGTTTTCAGAAAAATAACACAGTCAGTGCAACGACCTCATAAAGATGATAGTAATGACAACCGTCTCCTCCGTTGATAGCAGTTGGCAGTAATGACAACCGTCTTCTATGAGAAGTCTCAACTTCACAGTGTTGAGCAGATAAATTCGTGATCAGGGACTACACTTTATTTTTTTCATACGTCATTGAAGACGCACACACTGGAGAATGCCGTTCGGCATGCGTTAATCTGAATATGACGCATCGTTGATCATTTACAAGCATCAGCAATGGCGGCAAAACCAATTTTTCGTACACTGAACTTTAGTTTCTCGTTGAGAAACAATAAATTTCAACAGAATGTGTTTTAAAAGGGTATTCAAGTTTTAAAAACTTTTTTCCATTTTTGATCACTAAAAAATTATGGCTGCTTAATCTTCCCGACGCCGACTGTACGTCAATGCCTATATTGAGCGCGTTGTACGATATCCTCAGTCATTGAAGCAGTTTTGTACAGTTTTTTTCATCAAACCATTAGTTCCTAACCTTCGCAGCGTAGTGGCTAAGTGCGTCTGCCTACACGTCGAAGGTCCAGGGTCGATTGCCGGAATTTTTCACGGCATCATCTCTTTCAAGTTGGGGACAACGCTCAAAGAATGCCAAGTGTCTATGAAAAGCTTCTCAAATCTCGCCGTTCGGAATTGGCAAAAAACTTCAGGTCCCTCCCTCTCGTGAGAGAATAGAAGCACGCACAGTTTTTGCAGCAGCTAGGCCCTGGTCCCTTGTGTCCTATAGTGCCACTCAATTATTAAGCTTGTATGTGAAGGGTACGGTGCAACCTTCATCGTCTGAGACCGAGTTTCTTTTTGAAAAAAGCTTAGTATGGGCCAAGTGGCAATTAAAAAGTGTCAATTTTTGACTTCGCCTCGTGAACAGAATGGCCGAACCCCGTCTTAAGAAATTTCATAAAACAAAACCTGAGACCATGATTCTTGTGTAAAAGACCTTAGTTCGGGCAATGTGAGGTCTGCTAGAAAGTGTCAATTTTTGACTTCACATCATGGACAGAGTGGTCGAACCCCGTATTTAGAATTTTCCTGAAAAAAAAAAAAACGATTTTTGAGGGGCATTGAAACACCAATTGAAAACATGACAAACACCACTTTCACTTTGTTGAGAAACAAATCCTGGTTTTGGAAAAGTCTGCTGCCACAAATTCCTGACAGGTTTACGGCTTTGATATCGTTTCAATATTTCGAAGGCCCTTGGTGATGTTTAAGATTTTTTTGACCGACGTGACGTGGACTCACACACCCTGCTTCGAATCCTTTACTCTTCATCTCGAACTTCTTCAAGGCACCATATATTTTGAGTTCCTTGAAACACTCAAAAAGTTGATGACATACTTCTCAAATCCCGCCATTCACAGTCGGTCATAAACTGTCAGCTCCTACTCCACACGAATTGCTGGGGAATCTAGGCTTTTGTCCCTTTTGGGCTCTAGTGCTTCTCAAATCGTAGTTCTTAACAATTTTTTTTCTTAAATAACTTCTTCACAAATTTGCCTCGATCCCTAAGACCATTAGACCGATTTACTGAACACGCATGACATCAGCTCCTCTTTACTCGAAAGTTTATGAAAACTTCCCATTTCTTAAAGTCAAATTTTGCTCGCGCCCGTTGCCTCCAGTATTACCCTACGTTACAAACTCAGTCTAATTTCTGCGGTTGAAGTGAGGAGATTTTTCAGTGATGCTCGTTAAACTTCTGCGCATGCGCTCTTGAATATTGCCGACGATGACGTTCAATTTGATTGCTTTGTTTATGCTTTCTTCTGTTTGCTTGACTACTGTCCCTTTGGTTGAATTTTTAAAGTTTCTTTTTTGTTTTAACACGACAGCAATGAAACATAACACGATACACATAAAGAAAGGCTTACAGTTGTTGAACGTAGCCTCGTAGGAGTAAGGAGGAAGACGATGACTTGTATATCCATGGGACCCAATGAAGAATGCTGTGGTTTACTCACTTGTCAAAATTTGATCATCAAGCCACTTGGAACTTGACGGCTAGAGGGGGATAAGCGAGAAAAATTTTGACATGAGGTTGTTGATTTGGTGAAAGCCTTCCCATCTTTAAGTTTAGAGACAAAACAACAAAGTGCTCGGGAGATTTCAGGGGCAGAAGGGCAGTCATATCTTTCAAAATCTTTCAAAAGCTAGTCACGGCTGCCTAAAATGGCGCTCGTCCAAAATGTCCAGTTTTTCATAAGTTAGCCATTGCATGTTGATTTTGTGTGCTTCTGTGTTTTGCAGATCATTCGCACGGATCTGTCATTCAGGAAAGCCCTAGACCAAATCGCACGATCTCGACCATCAGTTTACACCACCTCCACCTGAGATGATCGTTCTTTCAAAAATGATCAATGTGACATGAATTATTTGGCACACAGCACCCTCCGGTTGAAACCTACATGCCGCTGGTATCCATGTCATTCAATTCAGATCAACCGAAAGAACTTAAAGTGTGCTCTGCTGACAGTCTTATTATGGCGTTCTTGAAGGGATGATACAATCGAGCTTAAATGTACACCTACGAATGCTCTTGGAACGTGTATTCACTTAAATTGTTCCAACTTGAACAATTTTTTTGCTGCTGCCATGCCCATTCATTCAGAAATGGATCAGAACGATGGAATTGAGCCTGACGATGGTTTCTGATTCAGACAATCATCATCGTCGTCTGATTCAGACAATCGTCATAGTCGTTCATTTTCAGCTCTTAGCTTAGTTGTATTTTGTGCGGTCTCAGGCCTAAGTCTTTTTCTTTTTTCCATGGCGCAACAGTCTGGGGTAGAGCTGGCCTCAACCAACATGATCCTCCAGCCAGTATTATCTCTCACCTGCTGCCTCCAGTTGCACACTCCAAGTTGGTTGTTGTCCTTCTGAAATTGTGTGTGGCATCTCAAAATAAGCCGTCCTTTGTTGCATTTTCCCAATGGCTCAAATTCAAATACTTTTCGGGCCAGAACAATGGTGTGAATGCGCTCCACAAGGCCGCTTGACCAGGCGCATGCCAACGTACAGCCTAAAAATTTCGTCGTTAAATCTTTTCCTCCAGGCTCCATCAACGCAAACAAGACCAAAAACCGCACACAGAACTTTTCTCAAGAAAAGTCTAAGAGCTTCGTCATCTGCTTCTAAACACATCCAAGTTTCAAGTTGTTGTCCAGCTTAGTTCTTCAAGAGAAGACTCTATTATTCAATTGCCTCTTGAGGCCAACGAAGCAGCAATTGGCAATAGTTGTTTTCTGTTGCACTGTTTACCGAGGAGCTGAGCTAGACCAAGTCCCTGACTACGTCGAAGTTTCTACTGCGAGTGGTACACTTGATTGTGTGTCCTTCCCCGGTGACACCATATACCTCATTTGCCCTCATTTAACGCCAAACCCATTTAAGCCACTTCCCCTTCAATGCCAGCAAACGCCTCATTGACGGCTCGCTGTGTTTGTCAAATCACTTCAATGTCGTCGAAGGGACTCTTGGACTCTTGGAAGATCGTGCCTCTGGTGTTCACTTCTGAGTAACGCACGATGTTCTCAAGAATGATGTTGAAAAAATCACATGACAGCATGTTGCGTCGTCTAAAACCTTTTTTGTGTATGAGGTCTTCGTGAGTTTGCGGACTCAAGTCACCACCCAAGCTGTCGTCTGGAAATGGTCAAGTTTTCATAAGAGACCCACTGCGAACTCTCATGGACAGTGAGAGTGTTTTAAGATAGAATTTTCACTACGTAGTGATGTTAGTTGACACAGCACTGCTTGCTCTTTGTCTATTTTTATCACTTTTTCTGTCATTAACTGACAACTCATATAGTGACGTTTTCCCTTAACAACAGCCGTAGTACGAGTGATGGTCGATTTGCAGTCAGAAAAAGGGGACATATTTGATCTTCTGCATGTATGCATGCATGTACGAAGTTTTACAAAATTCTCTAATCAAAGTTCGAATGAAACTTTGAGTCTCTAGTATTTGTCATGACAAATCTCATTTCCTATTGGCATCACCATCTTGAATTTCCTGTCACAAACGACTTATTTGATCCAGAAAAACACTGACTTCACGTGGCTGAATGTAACAAGTGGATACAACAGACCTTACGAGGAGCCTTTTTCATGTTAAGGACGTGCAAGAGACGAGTAGTTACTAAAGAAGATAGTTTCTGGTTCCTCGTGCATTGTACTGAAATGCTGTTCAAATATTTCTTTAATATTATCCTCCTCCTGTGGAGAAGTGAGTGGACTAAGCAATTTGTTTTCACATCGAACTGGTCGTTATGTTAATTGATTCTGACATCTATTAGGCAGTGCAGGCAGACAACACATATCGCCTGACATTCTGTGTTTCTACGAAGACTGCTCTTAAGAGCAAAAATTAACATTTACTCCGCTTAGCCTTAGACGGACTGAGTGTATCCCGACACGATAACTTCAAAAGCAGCTACATCTAAGGGCGAAAATTAAATCCTCTGAGATATTCGACACGACCTAAGGTCCTATCAATTCTCTCTGAGAGTTAATAATCGAACGCACATCATGTGGAGTTGTTGCGCTGATCCCTCACGAGCTACATTTATGCTGAATTGTAAACGCAGGGCCTGTGAAAACCTCTTTGACTCTTTGTCTTCCATCCAGGACTCTACAGTTTTCCAAACCTGCGACAATCAATATTTTAAATAATGTCCATTTCAAGGGATTTCCGTTGCCCGCCCAATATGGAACGCCTGTACATAGTTGATGAAAAGGGGACAAATGTTCTCGTTTTGTATCTCCACTCGCAACACTGGTAGACCCCTCCTCTAGTACAGTGGCAACACAGACCACAAAAACTGATTGGCTTTGGTGACTTGTCCACTTCTGAAATTTTGCCGTCAAACGCTCTAGAGGTTACCTGATCAATTTCCACTGTTCTAAAGCGAGAAAAAAAAATTCAGTTCCCTTGTGGAGCCCTTCTAAATAACCTGCAAAATTTCGCTCTCCCGTCTACAAGTCACCACCAAACCACCCCCCTCCAACCTTTCCCAATCACTAATACACTTTACACTTCATTTGTTCCATGGTATATACAAGTCAAAAAATACAAAAAGAAACCGCCACGCAATCAAATCCAGCACAACCTCAAGATTAAACGTTTGACACTGCAAAGCCCTTCAGCAAATGAAAGGGATAAGAGAGATTGTTTACAAATTGGATGTCGCCCAGCCATCCAGTTCAAACTTAAACACATCGTCCATCAGTCAAATCGAAGTCCATCAAACCGAAGTAATTCATCCGTCGCACAGAGGCGAGCCGTCAGCATGCACGCAGGGATCATCCCTGTCGCTCATTCGCCATCAGAACTGCAGCTCTTGGCATTCTGTCCGGTGACGGCAGCACCGTCTTTTGCACTTAAGCCCCCTCCAGTCATGCCCACACAAAGGAATGATGAATAAGGTGAACGCCAGTGACATTGATGACGATGAGAGCGGACGATAAATGATATCGGCACCGCCGACGACAAGCATGGGTTTTAAGTGCCGAATTTGCGCCAAGAATGCGCATTGGACAGCCGCTCCGTCTCGCACAATGGGAGTAATCGGCCCTCAAGTTGAATGCTTGAATGCTGGCAATTCATTACTGGTCTCTTTCATTACGGGATCCGAACGAGTTATCTGATAGATGTGCATGTGTGGCGGTTGTGTGGGGGAGAACGAGGATTGCTCGCCTGCGTTCGCTTTTCTGCTGACAGCTGGGAAATTTCCAATGCATTGTGGGATCCGATTTTTTAAAGGCAGCAGCAGCAACCAACAATGAAAGCTCACCCTCGCCGCTGCCTGAGACTCCCTTTAGCCAGGCGACAATACTGTTGCATGCGATGAGCCTCCAGCAGGGATTCCTCTGCTCTGGGATAACCTAATGCCTGCGATGGAGAAGCGTCCCAGGTGGCGCCGTAGCTGGAGGAATGGGAGAGCACAATTGCGAATGGATGGAATACACTTTGGAAAATGCAACTAAATGCGGTTTACCATGCCTTCATTTGCCGAAAATGATTTTGAATGCTCACACACACACACACATACACCATCCCACGCACAGATTCGAAAACACAGTCAACCGAAGGAGCAGCAGCAGAGAAAATATCGACATCCTTTTGTGGCGGCAGATGGAGAAGGAGTTGCAGATTGCAGATGATGACGATGGCTGTTCGTTGGTGCGGAGCGTCTGCTGAAGGATTCGCTTAGAGGAGCATACAAGCAACCGATGTGGAATTTTACGTCGGCACAATTTTCGTAAATTTTGCAATTTCAGTTCAGAATGTGGCAAAAACGGAGGCAACAGGCGATGTGTGCGGGTTGGACGTGATCCACTTTTAGGCGCAATTCCTTCGGTTAATGACTGCGGTAATTTTTCAAGTGATGACGCTGTTGTTCTGATGGGGTGGGGGGGAGATGTACATATTGTATAGGATGTCGATTAGGAGACAGTATCAGCAGGATGCTGTGAGTGTGGTGCGGGTGCAGATATGAGGATTTATTGATGCATGTCACTTTTGCATACTTTTTGGGAGTTAATTTGCTGAAATATCCTGAACTGAAGATGGAAGGACTCATAGACATGAATTGGAAAATTTTGAAATCTTTTCAATGTATCCAGAAATAGTTTATGAAGGGATATTCCTTCAAATGAATATGAGAAGAGGGACCATTTTATGAAGGCAGGCATTAGGGACAAAGGATTGTGTTTGAGCCAGGTTTTCTAGTTCGTGCTATACACATTTATTGAAGTCCCACTGAGTGGCGATTTTTTAGTTTTTACAACAGGATCAAGTTTGATGTTGAGTAGAGGCCCCTTCTTCTTGGTTAGCGCTGCTATCTGGTGGACGACATGGGTCTAAACCAACATGCCCCCTCAAGAAGCACTTTCTCTTGTCAGCTGCCTCTAATTTTTAACACCAAGCTGGTTAAGGTCTTTCTTTAAGCTATCGCAATTTTAAATGGTTTTGTTGTTGCTGTTGTAGCATTTCAAGCTCCCTTGATTTATTTACTTAAAAGTCACCTAAACTTGAATTTATCCGTCCCAATTTTTAGATAAAATGTTTTGTGCCAAAAATGTTGGAAAATACATCACTTTTCAAATTGTATCATTTTTGGCCATTTAAAATACATCCACCTTTTTAGCGACTAATGGCCTTGAGACGGCTAAAGAAAGCATCGCACTCTGCACGTAAGTGGCCCTGCGCTATTTTGGCCCAATCCCGGTGAAGTGCTTGTTTTCAGATGGTCCAAACTTTAGTATTTTTCAGTGCTTTCACACCTTCGCCTCAGATAGAGAATTCCATACGAAGACTTTGCAACCCCTTGTGTAGATGGAATGAACCGCGGAACAATGTGTTTTAGCCATTAGTCTTGTTGAAATATCCGCGATTTCAAACCGAAATGCTTGTTTGCCCACGTCTTCGATACTGCCTCTAAGACAGTTTCACGGTGTACGGTCGCATTAATTTTGACGCCATGCTCCAAAAATACGACCAGAGAGTGACCATCGGTGGTTAAAGAGGCCCAAAACATCACTTTCTGCTGGTTCACTGACTTCTGGAGGCCATCCAAAGGTTTGTATTTAGAAAGGACCTCTCTGGCAAGTAAACTCGGTCATTTCGTTTGTTGACATATTGCTCCATAACAAATGACAAGTCATAGGAAAAAAACGCATTCGACAACTCACCACTTTTGTGCAAGCGTAGCAACTCCTGCGCTCTTTAGACTCTAACTTCTTTCTGTTGCGGTGTAAAATCCTGTGTTTTTGAGCTCTCAATGGTTTGAGCCCTGGCTCGTTTCTCAGTATGAGTTGCCTTCTTTTCAATCATATGAAGAGCTCACAAGCCATTTTCCTTCCACTTCTCCGCGGATTTCGCTCAATTCGAGCCTTCACATTTCGAACCATTTCTGCGGATGTTGCTGCTTGTTGTTGACTGCATCTATGGCGTTTTGCATCGCTGCCAGTGTCACAGTTCTGGTTCGAGACACAAGTGATTTATTCACGTTAAGGTTCTGAAGGGCTCTAACGATAGCTACTTGTGGTTTTCTAGCTAAATAGCAATCAGACTGTCACGTTTGAATTCCATGGCTGATACAAATTTTTCTACACGATGGAGATGAAAATCGTTTAAAAGGCTTATAAACAGTAAAACGATCTGTCATGTGTCAAAATTTGAGTTTACTGTCATGAACGGTCTGGAAATTATAGCAGTCAGAGGTTGGTTGTAGTTCAAGTCAGTCGGTGTGTAGTTTTGGGTTATGCTTCCTATGGTGTAGTAGGTGGTCGTATCAACTCACAAGCCAGTGGTCCCAGCTTCAATTCATGAACTGTTCGTCAGGCACTCTTTCACTGAAACACCTCTTTCCAGCTGCTGAGTTGCTCCCAGCACTCACAGAGTGTTAATCGGAGATGAACCAGCTTCGCAAACCTGGCCGTTCGGAGCTGACAATAAACTGTAGGTCTCCTCCACACGTGAACAATAACACGAACAACAGTAAAATCCGTTGAAGAAACTAGACCTTGATCTCTCTCCTTGTGGGCCGCAGAGCAATCGTGAATTTTGATAGTAAGTTGAATGTTTCGATTTCGTATCCCAACCTTCTCTCCCCTGGAGGTAGCAATGCGTCCGTTGTACGCGAGTCAATTCACCAACACCCGCTTGACAGTCACGGCATCCTGCTTGTGCTTCCTTTTGTTTAATATTTTTAACAAAGATCAATTAAAAAAAGATTGTAAATGATATATAAATGTAAAATTAAGGAATAAACAAATTAAGGACCTTTAATGTATTAATGTAAGCAATCTAGACTTAAGTGATACACATAAGCAATTTTATTTCGAACAACGAATCTTATTTAGTTTTTACAATGAAATACATCTAAGCAATAAATCACGCATGTGTTTAGAGTTAATTCTTGTTGGCAATAAAAGCTGGGGTTTTTGGGAATTATTTTGCTGAGTAGAATTATATGGAATGAAAAAGACAACACCCCTGATTGTGATTGTGATAAAATATAAGAGCAATGTATATTCCTTATTTCTAAATTTAAAAAAAAAAATCGCTACTTACACCTATAAGCAATATGTAATGTAACTAAAGCAACGAACAAAAGCAATACACTAGGAATACTTTAATGTATTTGTTTTCTGTGTTGTGCAATATATCCCTAGTCGTAAATGAAATGAAAACAAAAGCAAATATTAAGGTACTCGACCAATGAGATAGGAAAACAAATTTTTTTTGACCAAATTTTGCAGAGACAGAGACAGACAGTAGTCAATCATTTCCATTGATCTTGCTCAACGAATAATTTTATTTTTTGAAAATCTTCAAGGATTCCAGTGAAAGAAATTCGCCGAGTATCGAAAGCAATAAAACGTAGCAATTAAGGACATCTATTGGATATACATATATATAGTCGTTTAAGTATATACAGATTTTAAAGTATTCAGAGTTTTAAGGTTTTAACGCATCTAGTGTGTAGGTATGAAGCAATTCTCATAAGCAATCTGTACATAAATACAACGAATATTTAACGTAGCTAAGCGAATTTTATGTAGTTATTTAAATTTAAGAGACACACAAACACAGGTGGGATTTTGCGGGTGAGCTTAAGGGATTTGTTTGGTTAGATTGGATGGAGGGCAGAAAAAAATTGTATTTTAAGAATGACGCTGTCCTTGACTGACTCAACGTTCAGACGGTAGTCCTTACTCAGCCCTCATCTTATATGGGCAACTCAGCACTTGTGTATTTCAGTTTATTTAAAATTGGACAGGGGAACCACTCAAACGCTTATTGCAAGTTGAATTTTTCTGACATTGCTTGAGCGTCCTCACGAGGAATAAATCGTTTGAGGCTTTATATGATTCAGTCCAGTGCTCGATATGATTAGAACTGCTGACCAACCCAACCCTACTCATTCGAGCGGTTCAAAAAGTATGCGAATGAAGCAACATTTTTGGAAATAGGCTTATTGGGAAGAATTCTTAATGGCTTTGCCGTAAGATCACTGATAAGTACTTTTCCATATCTTTGGCGCGGTGATAGTCATAATTGCATCAACTGAAGCCGGCATCTACTCATATCTTTCGAAATGCTATCAAAAATCAAATACATAGGATCATCCTGTTGGGCATGAGAATTATAGATCGAGCTGATCTGCCTTCCATTTCTTTGGGCTGCTACTGAAATGAACCAATTTTTCATTGCCCACCATGATGCGATGATGGAAATCATTTCAGTTCTTGCCGCTGCAGCATTTGCCTAGGACGACACTCAACGTTCCCTGGCTTCAAATTATATGGAACTTAAGTTCATTGTTTTTCTACTTATCCCAGCATATGTAAAGGTTCGAAAAAAAATGGGTAGCTTCTAGAGCTGAAGCAACGATCGGCATGCTCTCATCAAGGAATACCTTCTTCTTCTTCTTCTTCTTGTGGCGCTACAGTCCGGGGTGGACCTGGGCCTCAACCAACATGCCTCTCCAGCCAGCACGATCTTTCGCCAGCTGCCATCAATTGCGCACTGGTTGAGGTCCTTCTCCACTTGAGTGCGCCACCTCAGCCTAGTGTGTCAGACTCCTTTGTTGCGTTGTCCCAATGGCCCTACCTGCAATCTTTAAAAAATGTCGGTCTTCCTTTACGCTGACGAAGGTTCTTTCACTTAGAGGCGAACCTTTCAAAATTATGTTGATCCTCGCTATCCCTAACACATGAATCGTTGTTGCTGTTTCCATCAACTTCATATGCCCAGGACAGCTTAGGCATAGCCTACAATAAAATTGAATGCCTCCATGTTTAGAGGTGTCAGAATTGTCCTCTTGCTCATCGGAACCAATTCTTGCCGGCGATTGGTTCATACCGCAGTCGATCTTAAGGGTTGTCGAAGACATTCTCCGCAACGAAGGCTCGATCTGCTCTTAAGGGTCTTAAGTGGAGCAGAAATCTGATAAACTTAGTGCATAATTTTTGGATCATTCTGCAGTAGATCTTAAAGGTACCCTTTACTTTATACTTGATTACTTTAACCGGGCTTACGCGGATGATGTTGCCGTACGGGTCACTGGACCATGCCTTGCAGCCGTTTGTGCATTGATGGGTGACTGGTGCACATGATGGGTGAATGGTGTACTAGGAATGAGCGTTCAGTTTATCCAAACCAAAGTTGTTCTCTTGACGAGAAGGAGGAACTTGACTGGTATGACTCCACCAGTACTTAAAGGTGTCAGTATTCCATTTTCAAATACAGCTAAATACCTAGGTGTTATCCTGGATAAACAAATTCTTTGGAAAAGACACGTTGAGACGAAAACCTCCAAAGCACTCTCAGTTTTCAGGCAGTGTAAGGCAGTTTTTGGTAACACTTGGGGCATATCACCGAAAAGATTTGTGTGAATTTAGACCTCTTCTCTCCTATGCATCAGTCATTTGGTGGAACAAGGTTTCGCGAAAATACGTCACTGCTGCTTTTATCAAGTTTCAAAGAACGGTCTGTCTCGGCTGTAAAGGGACCTTCCCCAGCACGCCTGGCTTTGCTCTTGATGCATTGATAAATCTCCCTCCCCTTGACATCCAGGCCATCTGCCGACTAAAAATTAATGGTCTTTGGTTTCACTCACTGGAGCTTTGATGACCTCGCGCACCACATCTCCACTGACTTAAGTCTCATGGACATGCTGTATGATGCAGAGTCACCAACGATCCAGCTGCGTCGCTTGCACAATGGTGTCTCTCCCCGTGTCCCCGTGGCCAGAAACTAAACCGGGAAAGGAACATAGTCGGATTTTAACTGACAGGGGGCTGGGACTTTCCTGGAAGACAACGACAACTTTAGACTTTACAACTTAAATAATTTCGCCTCGGTCTTCCAAGCGGAACCGTTTCAGATCCTAATGGCCACCAAGAAGAGGTGGAAGGGGCGAAGTATCTGCATCTGCAGTGGCAGCCAATGCTTGAGGCCTTACTCAACCCTTTAACCACTTCCAAGATAGTTCATGAATGCAACTCCTCCCTTAATTTGGTCGGCAGAATGAATTCGCTTAGATTTGTCTAGGGTCCGGGACATCACGGGATCACGAGAAATGAGATTGCTGATGAACTAGCTAGGCAAGGTTCGTATCGCCCGAACCCACCTTGGGACTACCTGCTTTCTTGGTTAGGGCTTCCGTCGACGGTAGCGTGACTCTCTGGGATGCAGACAGACCAAGTGCATGCTCTCAAACGTCAGCAAGAAATCCGCGGCTTTTCTGTTTTCTCCAGACAGAAACGAGTGAAGAAAACGGGACACTTCACCTTCGGTAAGCACCTAAGTCTGCTTGGGCTTACTGCTGGTACCCTTGTGGCATGCCTGTGGAGAAGGTGAAGACACTTCAGAGCACTTTCTCTGCCAATGTCTCGCCTCTGCGGGTATCAGGTGGCAACTGTTTGGCGCTGATGTGGTGGGAGTTGAAAACTTCTTCCCTTAATCACAGAAGCGCCTGCTGGTCTTACTTCGGAAAACCAGAAAACTACAGTAAACGAAGGTTCTTACCTGGTTGTACAATGGACCAGTTTTTGAGTTTGAGCGCTCCAGTGCAGTGTATCCCAACCTCCAACAAAAAAAAATTAGAAGCAATATGGAACCAGTTGCTGGATATTTATGAGAGCGGTCTTATTACAATCCCACATTGAAATGTTTTGCAAAATAGCGTGGTAAGCACGATTGCGATGACTTTGGGCGACGCAAACAGATGCAAAAGCATGATGTTCAAAATAAATGCCCATGATCACCCAAGTTAAGTTTTTGGTTGATGCCCAGGTCCATCTCGGACTGTAGCGCCACAAGAGGAAGACGAAGACGATCACCCAAAAATATTAGCATTTTGATTTATTTATTCATCTTCAATTGAAACACCAAACTTTCAACGCAAATCCCTTAAAATCACCCGAATCCCTCAAACAAAGCAACGAAAACCCTAGGACTAATTTGTTCATTGCCCAATTTATCATTCCATAAGGCCTTACGTATTAATTCATTCATCCATAAAGCATCGAGCTCATTTTCAAACACTCATTAATTTATCTGTCCATTCATTTAATGCAGTCCCCCTCCCACGACGTCTATTGTCATTTGAGTGCTTAAACAAAATCCAATAAATTGAAAATAATGTCAATTAAACGCCTGACATAATTGGATGCGAAATCAGATTCTCCCATTAGTTCTTTTTATAGTGAACCAACTTATTGTTTATTTTTGTCATACGAACATAATTGCAAAACTAAAATCAATTAAATAAAACAAAACCGTAAATGAATTTTGAATAAATTAAAATGCGCGAACACTTTTCAAAGAAAAATAAATTAATTCCAAAAACAAAAAAGAAAAAAACATACAACTCTGTAATTGAACAACAAATGAAGAGAAAACATTTACAACTGAAACTTAAGATTCTATGATTAAGATATTTTTAATATTGTTGATTGTTAGCCGGTAGAATTTGGAAACAAAAAAAACAAACACACAAAAATGAAAAACGAGTGATTTTGATTTTCTTTCCAGTTTGTTTGAATTGAAAAACGATTAAAGTTGATAGCAATATTTACAATTTATTATTTTGAATAATGCAAAACATACAACGAAATGATATAGCAAACCAAAAAAAAAAAAAAAACAACGAAACTTGGAAAACTGACCGCTGATCGATTTCTGTGAGAGACTTTCAAGAAACCGAAAGCAGAATATTTAAAGAAAAAGTGATTTATTCTTAATTTGTAAATAATGTTTAAAAATTGTACAGCTAAGGCAGGTCACTCAAGACACCAATTTTTGTGGCTACAAAATTGATTTGTTTTCTTTTGAAATGTTTTAAACACTCTCTCTCGGTTTAGTTGAAGAAAAAAAAAAAACAACAAACTTATGCCCATTTTCATTTCTCCTTGTATATGCGTGTAACACACCTTCAATATAAAATATTGTTTTTTGAGTATAGAATATAACGTGTTTATTTTTTGTTTTTCAAAGAAACAAAGAACAACCCTGCGAAAGTTGAAAGCAGAAAAAAAAAACAGCGCAATTGTATATTTAAATGAAACGAAAACCTATTATCAATTAATTCTGTACCTATATACATGTATTTAGCTATTATGAATTAATTATCTCTTCTTATTATATACACATTACATATATAAATTCAAATGCAAAGAAACCAAAGCAATTTAATTCAAAATGAAGTGAAAAAAAAAACAAAAAAGCAAAATGAATATTTATACAAACATCACATCTTCAGTGTTTTTTCGTGCATTAATGTTTTCTCTCTTGATTTTTGTGCAATAGATATAAAACGTATTTAAGATGTTAACATTAACTTGCTTGACAAATTTATCTACATAGTTACACACAGTCTTTCGTTTGACGAGATCTTCCTTTTTTTCATTTGTTTTCCTAACCACTTGTTTTGTGTTTATTTGAATAATTTCAAAAAATATAAAAAAAATGTAAAAGAAGACAGTGAATAGCGAGTTTTGTATATTATATTTTCATAATAAATAGTGTAGAAAAAAAGAGAAGAATAATTGGTTGTAGTTTCAATTTTTTGAAATCACCATTTTGGTTTGTATCGCTTCTCATCAAACACATTGAAGCGAATTGTCTCCGTTCTCGATGATGGTAAGTAGGGGGAATGACAAGGACAAAAGAAGCCGATCCGTTTTTTTAAGGCTTCGTTTGTCTGTCAATCATGTTTGTTACACTCGGTGCCTTTTTGGAGCTTTATAGTCCTCAGAGTCTTAAGTTGGCAAGCCAAACGCTTCCAAATTGTGCAAATTTGGCCCAAATCAGGATTGCCCATGATCTCAATTTTCATCAGCGAATTTTGTTTAGCGAAGGAGCTCGAGCTAGAGGCGTTGCGACTACCTTTAAGTGACCGGATTTAAGAAGGTAAAGAGGAAGAGAAGGAGAGGAGGAACCGGTGCACATTGGTTTTAAATGTCTGTGGATTGTAATGAGAGGGAAATTTTGAGCTTTGAAGAGCATTCCATATTCCTGTAGTGCGGCTAAAGAACGAGTCTCTAAACTTTACTATACGTCCGAAGGTGGGCTTAAGGATGAACTGATGAGCATTCCTAGCGAGGCGTGTATTGCGGGTGAATTCTTAAAGGGGAAGAAATAGCGATAAAACAGTGACAGAGACGCGAAATTACGTCGGTGTTCTAACGAGTCATTCGACTTCGCAATTTTATTATCTCCTATAAGTTGTATCGCTCGCTTTTGGATTCTATCCAGTAGGTGCAGAGAGGTCTTGGGAACACCAGATCAGATAGGAGCGTTATACTCGAGCTTGGGGCGGATGTAGGCCTTGTAAATTGTAGCCAGATCAGAGGGGGTAAAGTATTTTTTGCATCGTTTGAGGAAACTTAGACATTTCGCAGCATTTGTGATCGTTTCAACTAAGTTTTGAGTTAATACACATACCGAGGACGGAAAGTCGTTCGGTTTCAACAACGCAGGTGCCGTCCATGGATAACGGCTGGTTATTTTGGGAACGCTTGAGTGACAGTTGACAGCACTGTGGTTTTAGAAGCATTAAATTCCACTCTATTTCTTGTACCCCAAGCGATTATGCTGTCAAGGTCGGAATTTAATGTGCTTAACACACGCTGCCGTTCCAAGCCTACGGCCAAAGTGCCCAAATGGATACACTAATTAGCAACACTGCCGTATTTGGAGTTATGATTGTTCCCAAGGTTATGTTGAGACTCCGTTACATCCACGAAAACTGTCTGCTTGGTGTGCTTTATGAGTTGGCGGTATTCTGATGCTGGCCAGAACATCGTCGTCAGTAGTGCGCGCTAGAGAACCACGATGGGAGACTTTTTCGTTCGTCAATTGAAAAACCATGGTGTGCAAGGAGCTGTGGTTTCAACAAAACGGCGCAACATGTTAAACAGTTCGTGCCACAATTGGTTTGTTGGTAACCGCCTACGCACCCGTGAATAGGCCTCCAGGATCGTGCGATTAAACGCAACTTGCCTATTTTCTATGGATATATGTGAAGTTTCTAGTCTTCGTCGACAGCTTCAAAACGATTGACCACTTGTAGGACAACAGTCGCCGCCTATTTGCCGATATACAGCCTTGAATGTTGAAAAAAGTTCACCGAAAATTGGACGTCCTGACCAGACCGAAGATAAGCTTTTGAATAAAGTAAACGTCATGTTCATCATCTTTGGTTTATTGAATTTCAAAGCTTTATGCCTCTAAAAAGTATAACTCTTTATATCCTAAACTTATGAAACGATTTATTTCAGTATCTGCCATATCGACCATTATTTGTAAAGTGTGATTCATAGTGAGGTTTGATTTTCAATAGGCTTTCCTTTGATAGTTCACGCTTGACTCCTATCAACCTGATTCGTCAATTTTGTTCAATATCGTTTGGCACATGATCATGGAAAGCCTTGCACCACAACAGCGTCTCCAAATTGTTCAGCTGTATCACAAAAATCAGCATTCTGTGAGAAAAGTTACTCGTACGACAGGAGAACTCACTGCCAATTCTATTTTAAAATTTTAGTTAGTAGTTGACATTAGTGCATGATACTGGACCGGTTAGAGGCTATAGCACCTGTAGTTCAAACTGAATGCGAACATCTAAAGACGGAAAAAATTCAAACTATACGTGAACTGAAGCGAGGCGACTTGAATTTGATTCGTATTTTCAGTAAATGGGTTCTGGGGAAAAGAAGTCAATGAAAGTTCAGTGTCTTATCGTTGAATTTTGTTCAGTGGTGAAGACAATTTCTGGCTCAATAGTTTATAAACAAAATTGCCGTATTTGATGGGAAATATGAAGAGTACCAAAAGCTGTCATTTCTCGTCTTCTTCTTCTTTCCTAGCGGTACAGCCCGGGGTGAACCTGAGCCTCAACCAACATGTCTCTTCAGCTAGCACGACATCTCACCAGCTGCCTCCATTTGCGCAATTCAAGTTGGTTGGGGTTCTGTTATGTGTGCCATCTCAACATAGGCCGTCGTCTGATGTTCGAAGATTTTTGGGGCTAGGGCAGTGGTGTCCCTTTGCTCTACATGGAATAGCTATCTTAAGCGTTGTATCCCAAGACGCTTAATAAGGCTCTGGCCTAGTCGAATCCCCCGCTCCATCAACGCAAAGAGGCTCGAAAACCACAAAACATATCAATCTGATTGACGGTTGATTGTTCAGGGGATCGCGAGATGCCTTCATGGATGCTGAGGTGTGGGAACCCCGTGCTAGTCGAAAGGTTCTGCCCTGAGGCGACGCCCACCAGCCTGAGTCCGTGACGGAATGTAATGTCTGTGTTTCCCGATGACCTCAGCAAATATGTCTTCTTTTCTCAGTTGAGTGTTGAAATCTCTTCGAATGATCTTGGTGTCATAGCTGGGGCAGTTCCGCCACGGCGACCAATTGGGTTGCTTGTATCAAATTGCGTGTTCGACTGAAACTCGCATTCCACTCGTTAAGACAGGTTCTCCAGGTTTAGAGACCACTTTGTCCTTATACCTATGGTTCGGTTTTCCTCTTCTTTTCGAAAGCGGATGGTAGGATTCGAAGATCTAGACTTAGTTGGAGCGACCTAGCCGAGCTACTCTCTTTACGGTGTTTTGCCCCTCGAATTACGTCGACATCTTCGTCCAACTGATGAAGTTATTGGTTGTCTCCTCGTCTCCATTCATCTTACCCGCATACAAGACCGCGCATATGTATATGCGTCGCAAAACATACTCTGATTAAGGCACCAAGCGCCCATCTTTATAGTCGGTTTATTTTCAAACATCATACTTTATAATAAAAAAGTACAAGTGTAGGTGCAAAAGGACACAGAATTCCTGACATTTTTGAAGAAATAATACGCATAGATACGGTTATGTGAGTAAGGCACTCGACATTGGACTTTGGAATTTTTTCAATCCGTAGCTGATCCTCCGGTTTTTGAAATTGCTTAAAACTTTCGTTGGATTCGGCCTGAGAAGGACGACAAGAGTAAGGTTTGTGTTCCATTGATATTTCACAAGTTTAAAAACAGAAGAGCCGCTCAAACTCTTGAGTTTCCTAAATAGCATCATCCTTCTACGCCGTTTTAAAAAAAAATTTACTTTCCCTTCCAGTTCTTCGGGAGAAAAAGCAAAACCTAATGGCCGCCTATTGTTCAAAAAATTAAAGAACAATGACCACACACACACCTCACACAAGACAAACCAAAGCTTTTGTAGTGGATTTGTGAGTTTTGACCTTATTGCCTAGCGTGAGGAGCCCAAGAAGTCAGCCCAACACAACTTCAGTCCGTTTGCTTTTCGATTCGCTCTCCTGGTCCCAAATTCTTCATACGCAACAGGGGTGTGTTTTGAAACCCACTTACTTCTTAGGACAGCCATTGTGTTAACATAGATTAGGTTTATGTAAAATTTGATGATTTTGATATCGAAACTTTGTTTGGGTTTCCCAATATGCGTAACAGGAGACCAAAAGAGATCTTCTCTCATCGCTGCTATGAAGTACAGGGTATTCCAATAGAGACCTAGGACGGTTGACAGCTGACAGATGCCCTACTGTTACACAGACGCTTGTTGAAGTGATTCTTGATTAGTAGACCAAATGTGTGTTCAAAGGCTGCCAGGTTCTTACATTTAACAAAAAATAGGAGAACAATATGCACCCAACATTCACTTGTGGCAGACAATTCAGTTGGCAAGGGGTGTCGAAGAATAAAAAATTGTACCATGATTCATCGTATGGTTCGATTTAAAATGTAAGATGAAACATATAAATTTGAAAGCGAATTTAAAATGTTTACTATCGACTAAGAGAACAACTCATGGCATTCATTTTTTCAAAACTATATCATCTTAATGTTGCCCACGACTGCATAGGAGGAGGTAAGTACAGATGATCCAATTTTGGCGATGGATATTTATTTTTCGTCTTTTGAACTCCTTCCGCCCTTGAAAGCAATTGTTGAAATATATCCGCAGTGTTGCGCTCTGTTCACTGCTTAGTTATTTCCTGCATACTCCACATCAAGAGGGTCGATACTCTCTCAGAAATCAAACACTCCACACAAGCCTTTAAATTCAACAATTGATTAGCTATCATGCCAGTTGCAACTGCAACTAATTCCTTTGGCTAATTAAACTCACTTCCTCTCGCTACCACCGCTGCTGCGACCTTAGTCGATTCTCTCATACCACTGCTCTGCCTTTCACCCCATCACGGTTCATCTGCTACAATAGGCACGTCCTGCCTTCAAAGGCAATAGTCAAACTTTTTAAAATTGCATCCAGCTTTAAGCGGCATTCTCACACACTAAAGTCCTTGCTCGTACAACAATGAATAAGGAAGGGCCGATGAATTATCCAAACCCTCTAACGTTCAACAATTCCCTTTCACAGCAAAGAAGAGGGGGACGAGTGAGTGCATCAACTTCGTCATTCGGCTCCGTGAATAATTGAATCTTAAACAAAGTGCAAAGTTGTAATTAAACATCATGGAATCAGCGCAAACACTCGGACAATAAATCAATTCGAAAGGACGGCCCCTCCCCCTCTGCTCTGCACCACTCGACAGTGCACACACAGCAACTCCATTGCCCGACGACGACGGCCGTGCTTGAAGCACCCAATCACCTGAATCGATAGCGAGCGCAGTCCTTGTGCATCGCTGCAACAGACAGAGCCACCCCACCGGAGGGGAGGGCACTCGCAATCAGTCACACCGTACAGGCACTCATTTCATAGACACATTCAGAATCATTGCAAATGTAATAAGATGAATTTTTAATTTTTCAATCAAATCCAAATTCAATTTCGCCTTGCACCCCCTCGCCGTGCACCTCGCGCCTCCGCTGGTGGATCGAAAAGCCCGTTAAGAGACAGTGAGCGTCTGCACCATCAGGCTGCGAGGGTGACAATGGCAGGACGGGGCCAACACCACCCTTAATCAGGCGGAGCGTGTTCCGAGGAGGGGTGTGGAAGTGGCTGCCATTAGAATGACATATGCATGTCGAAAGTGCAGGGCGACCTGAAGAAGATGAAGGGACGAGGGACACTTGTTCGCGTTAACGAAAGAGGACAGAGCCGGTGTGAAGAACGGCAACTGGTGAGGATTCCCTGCGCAAAAATGATTTTGAGATACACGGAATAAATGAGTCTGAATGTTGATTGCACGAGTGTACACACCTGTCCTGTGGAATTCAATTTAAATCGCAAATACCTCTCGGGAGGGGGGGCAGAGCTGAAGTGGGTACGGGCACAGAGTGGGTACTATTCTCTTGTCTTCGGGAAATGAAGCTGTGACAGGTTGTTGTGTCCAAATCCATGTACTGCAGCTCTGGGTTGGTGGAATTTTCTAGCCGAGTAGGTGGTTTCGATTTTTTTTTCAAAACCTGCTTTGTCTGAAGGGGATCTGTATCAGTTTATGGCAGGTTTCATTTCAAAATAAAATCGACCACTCTCGGTAGAAGTCTGGATGACAAGTAAAGCTGAGGAGGCAGTCTATCTTAACGTTTTAAATTCACAGCCAAGGGTATTCCAATAAGGATTTGACAAGTTTGAGTTTAATTTGTGAACGCATTCTTTCACTAATCATCAAATTGTCACTATTTCGTTTATTCAGTAAACTTAAGACATGGCGCCTAATGGTCACCAATGAACCAGCTGCGTCGCCTACACAAAGACAACTTTCCGGCCAGGACTGGCTCTGGTCAGAAACTGAACCGGAAAGGGAATGTAGTCGGATTCTCAGGGACGGCTCCAAGACAACGGAGGGATCTGTGGCTGGCGCTTCCGTGGAAGAAGACAACTTTAGACTTCATACCTCAATAATTTCGCATCGGTCTTCCAGGCGGAAACATTTGCGATCCTTATAGCCACTAACTATATTGTGAAGAACAAGTGGAAGGGGCGAAGTATCTGCGTCTGCAGTGACAGCCAATGCTTGCGGCCTAACCCTTTAACCACTGGTCCATGAATGCAAGGTTTTCCTGAATTTGGTCGACAGACTGAATTCGCTAAGACTTGTCTGTGTCCGGGGACATCACGGGGAACGAGAATGCCGATGCAAGGCAAAGTTCTAAAGAGGCATTCGTTGAGCCCGAACCCACCTTGGGACTACCCGCTTCCTTGGTTAGGGCTTGTGACGACAGTTGGGTCTCCTAACAGTTCAACCAGAGATGACATGACTTTCCAGGATACAGGCTGTGCATGCTCCCGAACGTCACCGAGAAAACCGCGGCTTTTCTATTTTCTCTAGACAGGAAAGAGTGATGAAAACGGGACACTTCACCTTCGCTAAGCACCTAAGTCTGCTTGGGCTTACTGCTGGTACCCTTGTGGCATGCCTGTGTAGAAGGTGAAGACACTTCAGATTACTTTCTCTGTCGATGCCCCGCCTTCGCGCGTATCAGGTCGCGGCTTTTTGGCGCTGATGTGGTGAAAGCTGAAAACTTTATCACAGAAGGGACTGCTGATCTTTGTTCTGAAAACCAAGAAACTACAGTAAATGAAGGTTACTGCCTGGTAGTACAATTGACCAGTTGTTGAGTCTGAGTGCTCCGGTGCAGTGTATTCCAACATCCAACAAAAAAAAAACGTTAACTTCAATTAGAAACAACATGGAGCCAGCTGTTGGATATTTATGAGAGTGGTCTTATAATAATCCCACATTGAAATGTTTTTCAAAATTTTACTGTCTACCACGATTGCGATGACTTCGGGCGCCGTAATCAGATGCAAAAGCTTGATGTTCCAAATAAATGTTCACGGTCACCCAAGTTGAGTTGTTGGTTGATGCCCAGGTCCATCCCGGACTGTAGCGCCACAAGAAGAAGAAGGAGAAGACGATCACCCAAAAATATCAGCATAATTAAGTACTTTGATTAATTTTTTCATCTTCAATTGAAACACCAAACTTTCAACGCAAATCCTCTAAAATCGTGCAAATCCTTAAAACAAAGCAACGAAAACCCTAGACTAATTTGTTCATTGTCCCAACCTCCAACAAAAAAAAAAACATCAGGGTACTGTGAATGGTCAGTGTTATCGCACCATGAGTACCGATTATTTTTGGCTCGAATCGAGAGGTATGGAGTTGGACATGTGGCTTAAACAGAAAGGTGCCACATGGCACATAGCACGTTAGAATTGATTTATTGAAGAGAACAAGAAGTCTGCCAGTCCATTGACCGCCTCGTTCGTGCGATTTAACGCCGCTTGGATATTTTTTGTGGGGCTCTGGTAATTCTTGGGCTTATGTCAACAAGCCGACGATGTAGAGCTCAAAGTCAACATTGAATTCGAAATAGCCGAGGTTTCCGCCGAAATGTGTGGCCGAGTCGTTGGATCGACCACTGCAAACCTGCCCGCGGCAGCCATATGAACTTAGTCGAGTTCCATTTATAAATGTATTGCGATTGCACTTCAAGCCGACATATGTCCTTGGTTTGCATGTAAAAACTTTCATATAAATGAATCTATTTTAAGTTGAAAGTGCTTGACTTTCCATCTGGTGTGATGACATGTTTCGATTTGAATCAAAAGCAAAACCGTTTTATTTAGAGCGACCTCAGCCAAACCATTCACCGCACCGCACCTCTGGTGTTCCACAAGACACTCATCTTAGTCTGCTAATTTTCGTCGTGTCTCTTAAGAACGTTGCTTGCGTAATAAAAAGTTGTGAAATATCCATCTACGCCGATGGATGGATTAACTTGATGTCACAAAAACTTATTCTAACTCAATGTCTATAAGTCATCACTTTTTCGTGCAAATACGCATCAGAACAACCAAGGATCTGTAAAATCGACTCTTTCCTCCATCTCATGTCATTCCGAGACCTTGCTATTATCTGTGACAGAGGGCTGAACATCGATGACATCACTTACAGAGCCAATATGACATTCCGGTTTTAGAAACGTTGGTCAAAATAAGTCTCCAACACCATTAAATCGCTTTTCGTTGATTTTGTTTCACGAATCCTCGAATGTGAAACCCACACTTACGCGGCTCATTCCTTACGTAATGAAGCTGTTCAACACAGACTTATCCGCTTCCACTCTACGTGATCTACAATGGCATGACCAATATAGTTTACCTCCTTATAAAAATCGTGTAACGCTGTTAAATTTGCACTCTCTCGCCAAATGTCGTAAAATTACGGGTTACGGGGTTAATGACTCGAACTCCGACTGTATTTATATTTTTCTTATTTTTTCATAAATTTTATTCTGCCAAGGCTAAAATTGTTGAAAATTACGTTGATTTTCAAATTGTATCTGCAGTTTTCAATATGCCCACCTTTGCCACGAATAAAGCTCCTGAGACGGTCGAAGAAAGCATCACACGCAAGCTCTGACGTATTTTAGCCCATTCCCGGCGAAGTGTTTGTCGGAGGTGATCCAAATTTTGGTTCAATCTTGGTCCGAAATGCCAACCTCCCCCTTCCAAATACCCCAGATAGAGAAATCAAATGGATTTGCATCTGGTGACTTTGCAATCTATTGTGTCAAAGGAATAAAGTGTGAAACCTTGTTTTACAGCCAATCCCGCTTGACATGCTCTTTGTGAGACGGTGCTGAGTCGTGTTGAAATGTCCACGGCTTTCGCCGGAAATGCTTCCTGGTCCAAGGTTTCAATACTGCCTCTGAGACAGTTTTACAGTGTACGGTTGTGCTAATTTTGACACCACGCTCCAAAAATTCGAACGGAGAGCGACCATCGGCGGTTATGGCGGCTTAAAGCATAACCATCGGTGTTGCCTGCTTTCTGGTGGCTAGCCAAAGGTTTGTATGTAGAAGGGACCTCTCTGTGAAGTAAAGTCGGTCATTTTGTTCGTTGATACATATATTGCACCATAACAAATGGCGAGTCATCGGAAAAAGAAACAAATTCGACAACTCACCACCTTTGTGCAAGCGTAGTCACCCCTTCGCTCATTCGACTCTAACTTCTTTCTGTTGCGATGTAAGATCATGTGTCTTTTTTTGTCCCTCAATGGCTTGAGCACTGGCTCATTTCTCAGTATGAGTGGCCTTCCTTTCAATGATATGTAGAGCTCATGAGCCATTATTCATTCCCTTTTCGCTTTTCCGCAGGTTTCGCTCAATTTGACCCTTCACTTTCCGAACCATTTCTGCGGATGTTGCTGTTTCTTGTTGACCACGTCTATGGCGTTTTGGCAGGGTCACGTTAACGAGCTATGGTTTGAGACACAAATAATTCATTCTCTGTGATGTGATTGAGGGCTCTAACGATAGCTACTTGTAGTTTTCTAGCCAAATAACAATGAGACTATCACGTTTGAGTTCCATGGCTGATACAAATTTTTCTACACGAAGGAGATGAAAATCGTTTAAAAGCCTCGTAAATAGTAAAAAGGACCGTCATGTGTCAACATCTTAGCTCACTGTCATGAAGGGTTTGGAAATTATAGTTCGGGTTTGGTTGAAGAAGAAGCGATCACAGATGCTGCCAACTCGGCTGTAATCAGTGAAAGTACTGTGCCTGGTAAGGCAAGGAATGGAAACAGTCGAAAAGAAACTAGACGGGGATGTAGCTATAACTCAGGCTCTGACCCTTTAAGGCGCGTTGGCCTTGCATGTTATTAAGTTCAAAAAAGAGCCCACCCACATTATAGGAATAATGGCGTTGCATACTTCTAGGCTTTCTTCCTGGTTCAAATTCCTCCTCATTTTCTGAGTTCCATTGAACTTTTTGAGTTTCTGCATTTTGAATTAGTTAATGGACTTGGAAATCAAATCCACTATGTTTAAGAATCACAGTTAAGCAAATATCGAAGTGCACCTACTGTCCCATTGCTCTGTTCGACATTGTCGGCGTATAGTCAAAGCGCCTTTTACAGAACCGTGTTCTTCAAAGATTTTGTCTTCTGGCATCCTAGATTTTAATAGGGCGCTTTAAATCCAACTTAAATCAAAGTCTTCACAAGGCACAGACATAATCTACAGACCAACTAACGTCCAAACTTTAACTTACTTCGTAACGAGTTGTAGAAGCCTCCGTGAAGGGCAACAGGGAAAAAAAGACACTCTCCAAAAATCACTACAGAACAACAAAAATCCAGTCAAGACCTCCGAAATTGGTTCCACATTTTGACGTATCCAACCCTATGCAGAAAATTTCTTTATTTACCTTATGTCCCGAACCACCACTGCTCCACCCCTACCCCTACCCATTCCATCCGCTCATCGACCGCCTCTCCCAGGACATCATTAAAATGCACTTCGGATTCGATACAAATATTTCCCATTTGTATCATCTGTTGCAATTTCTCCCCAAGCAATATTAAAAGTTAAATCGTCAGCCCCATCCTTCGCCGCTCGACTTCCTGCCGCCGTGTGCTGCTTCAGCTGCCTTCCTTCAGGTTGCTGGTATTGGAACGGTTTCCTTGCTTTTCTTTTGTACGGAAACACTCAGAAAACAAAGCAGAATGGAAAAAAATAAAATAAAATAAAAGGACGAATCGAAAAGCCCAGGAATACGGCAGAAACAATACCCAAAGACAATTCTGACCTCGAACGGGAGCGCGGCGAAATTACACGACGGCGGCGTGCCATAAATCAGCGAAACCAAAGCATGAAACTTTTTTATTGTAATTTTTATCATTCCCCCGAGTTAAAATGTCATAAAAAGGACGATTCGGCGAAAATCGTTTCGCATATTTTCACGCTGTGTGGCCCCAGCTACCGGTGGACGTCGTGGCGGTGGCGCGCGGCAAGGTAACATGCCTCGCCAGATATGATACATGTGGAGTGTGTGCCTCTATGTGGGCAGGGAGAAGTCATTGTTTGCTGGCAATCCAACCCTCAGCCTAGAGCTGCCCTCTACCATCCCCCCCCCCCACGTAACAATGGGCATACCAACGTAAGCAGGGTGGGGAAGGCCATTGCAACATTAGGCATTACGAGGACTTTTCCTTATTTTTTGTGCGTTGCCGCTGAAAGGCGTGGGGTACGGGGGGCATTCATCTTATTTGTTGCTCTATTCGCCGGGCACTTGGGATGCGTGTACTGCGGACATAAAGATATTCGTTAACATTTGAGCGACCTGTCATGTGGCATTAAACGTTATCGTAATTTAACAGAACATTTATTTCATTTTAGATTCGGAGATTCACGAGTGCGCTGCACGGGTGCGTCGGGGGAAGGATGCGGGTGGCCATGGGATGGACAGGGGTAATCGATCAACGGTTTTATACGCTTAAAGCCGATTTCAGACGCGCAGTGACGTTAAAGTGGACTACCGCGTCTGGTCCCATGCAAGGTGCTGATGCTGGCGCACGGAAAAAAAGTGATGATAATCCATGAAAATTATACAACCGTGGTAAGTGTTCGGCTTAATGATGCGGCACGTTAGGGCCACTTATGAGGTATGAAAATCATTTCTTCGAATGGTTCGGTAAAGCTTACATTTGCGCTATAAATCCGTGTTGTGAGGGCTTTGGCGGCATCGTGGATGTGAGAAAATTGCCTTTTAAGTCGCTCTTACGTTTAAAGCCCACTGATGATCGGAATGGGCATTTGGTGAAATGGGATCGACTTTTGGCAAAGGGGTCCGTGCTGGAGGATTCCTAATCAGCTTGATTGCTGGGCAATGGTGTGCCGGTGTCAGTGCGGGCGGTGGACGGGGGATCGAAACTGCTTCAGGCCATACTTTCATCTATACCCAATGAATATTGGGTTTCAACACTTTATTTCAGTCGATGGGGAGGTATTGAAATTAAGACAGCTTAAAGAAAAGGGATTTCTGAGGGTGTCTTATATTGCCGTGCAACATATTTGACTTTTCAGCACCCAGTGAAGGTATTTGGGTCCACAGGGAGGATAGAGGTCGCCGTGGCGTATTGGGTAAGTGCGAAAAATAAGTGACTGGTGCTTTCACCAAGTTTCAAAGAACGGTTTGTCTCGGCTGTACAGGAGCCTTTCCCAGCATGCCTATCTCTGATCTTGGTACATTGCTTAATCTCCCACCCCTTGACATTCACATTATGAGTTGTTCAAGCAAGGCCATCTCCCGACTAAAAAGGAATGGTCTTTGGTTCCACTCACACTGGAGCTCTGATGACCTCGCGCACCGCATCTTCTATGACACAAGTGTCATGGATATGCCGTCTGATGCAGGGTCACCAACGATCCAGCTGCGTGGCATACACAAAGACGACTTTACCAGTGTCCAGGACTGGCTCTGGCCAGAAACTGAACCAGGAAAGGAATGTAATCAGATTTTGTCAGACGGGGAGCTGGGACTTTCGTGGAAGACAGCGACAACTTTAGACTTTACAACTCTTTAGATAATTTTGCATCGGTCTTCTAGGCGGAAACATTTGCGATCCTAATGGCCACTAACTATATTGTGCAGAACAGGTGGAAGGGGCGAAGTATCTGCGTCTGTAGTGACAGCCAATGCTTAAGGCCTTACTCAACCCTTTAACCACTTCCAAGATAGTCCATGAATGCTATTCTTAGCGGAATTTTGTCGGCAGACTGAATTCGCTAAAACTTGTCTGGGTCCGGGGACATCACCGGATCACGAGAAACGAAATTACTGATGAACTAGCTAGGCAAGGTTCGTATCGCCCGAAGCCACCTTGGGACTACCTGCTTTCTTGGTTAGGGCTTCCGTCGACGGTAGCGTGAATCTCTGGGATGCAGACTGACCAAGTGCATGCTCTCGAACGTCAGCAAGAAATCCGCGGCTTTTCTGCTATTTCTAGACAGAAAAGAGTACAGAAAACTTGTTGGCGTAAAACCGGGAAACTTCACCCTCGCTAAGCACCTGAGTCTGCTTGGCATGCCTGCGGAGAAAGTATAGACACTTCAGAGCACTTTTTCTGTCGATGTGCCGCCTTTTCGCGTATTTGGTGGTGGCTGTATGGCGCTGTTGTGGTGGGAGCTGAAAACTTAAACTCTTTATCACAGAAGCGCCAGCTGGTTTTTCGTTGGAAAACCAGAAAACTGCAGCCAATGAAGGTTACGGCTTGGTAGTACAATGGACCAGTTTTTGAGGCAGAGCACTCCAGTGCAGTGTATTCCAACCTCCAACAACCAAAAAAAAAGTGCGTCGACTAACACGGTGAAGGTCTCAGGTTCGATTCCTGGACTGAAAACCTTACATTCTTCACGACACCACCTCCATCGAGCTGCTGACAGCACTCAAAGAGTACTAGTTAAATAGATTCTCAAATCTCGCCATTCAGAGTCTACAAGAAACTGCAGGTCCCTTCAAAAAGGTGATTTTTTAGCTATTATCTTCAGCCAGAAGCATTGCAAGAGCTACCAATGCATCCAGAAAAAGTCACTGTTTAGTGCGGTTTATGGGCTGGTGGCATCATTGGACCGTACTTCTTCAAAGAATGGTGGGCGCTACCGTTAGATGATATCTAACTTTTTTTTTGCCTAAAATGCAAGAGCTTGACTTGCATGACATGTGGTTTCTACAAGACGCTGTCTCATGCCACACAGCACGCACAACGATGGACTTATTGAGAGGCGAGTTCGGAGAACATTTTATTTTACGTTCGGGACCGGTCAATTGGCCGCCTAGATCGTGCGGTTAAACGCCTTTAGACTATTTTTTGTGGGACTATATTAAAGCTCATGTCTACACAGACAAGCCCGCTTCAATTGTCGCATCGAAAGAAAACATTGAAACATTTATTCGTGAGATACTGGACGAAATGTTGGAAAGAGTATGCCTAATTGGGATAAGCGGATGGACCATTTGAGGCGCAGTCAAGGTCAACATTTGCATGAAATAATCTTCAAACATTAAATTATATGGACCGTACTATCGATTAAAATAAAGATTGCATGCATTTTTCTGAATTTTATTTTTTTTTTTAACTTTCGTATAGTATTTAAAAAATCACCCTTTACTAGTGAGAGAACAGTGGCAGGCACAACACGAGTAGTTCATGCAGAATCTTTGCCCAAGTCCCTAGTGGGCTATAGTGCCACTCAATTTTTATTATTTGTATTGACTGAGGTGACATATGTCAACAGACGCCGGCTAGTGGAAGTGGCATCTAGAAGGCTCAGATACCATCTATAGGGTAAAATTTTCATCTGACAAATGGATTGGTGTATGCAACTTACCAAATCAATGAAAAGCTCGACAGGCAGTCCATCGGTATCAGCGATTGCTGCTGCTACTTGGTCAGGTCCGGAGGGAGGAATACTTTTCCATAGTCGCCCTCATTGGATTGTTTTCAGTCCTCGCTACTGCTTAAGGGTCGGCTGAAGTGAAAGAAAAAAGCAGTGATCTTTCCAACACCGACTGTTGATTCCCAACCAATTTCCCTTCCTTATCCCTACAAGCTCCCTTTCAGTTCTGGTGAGCTTGACACATGCTCCCTGTATGTTGGAAGAGTTACGGAAAATCGGTTTTTGTGTACATCCCTTGATCTCCTCGATTGCTTGTCATGCTCTGTCCTTTTCTTCCCGAGAAGTCGATGCTCTTTTTTCCGTAGAGCTCACCAGTGCAGCGTCGCTTTCCATGCTTCCTGTTTGGCCGTA
Organism: Eristalinus sepulchralis; assembly: GCA_944738645.1. Taxonomy (NCBI): domain Eukaryota; kingdom Metazoa; phylum Arthropoda; class Insecta; order Diptera; family Syrphidae; genus Eristalinus; species Eristalinus sepulchralis. The sequence continues at coordinate 32,577,445 of OX122885.1, read as the reverse complement.
TGTGCTCACTGACATTCATCATCTTACCAAGGGTTTCCTTTTTGGTGCGAAGTGAAACATAGCAGAGGCGGTTGCTTAGATGGCTTTTCGGCAGTTTTACTACTGCTCATCACCGCCTGATTTCTACGATATGGGATCTTGTGAGGTTAACGTCGAGAGAGACGTGATCGGAAAATTCTCAGCCAATCTCCTTCTTCAGCATTTTGACATTTTCTTGGCTTACGGGAAATCCCCATTCGGGTTAGGACATACATAGGCAGTGATCGAAGTCAGTGTTAGCACCTTGGAACGTCTGGACTTTCAAAATGCTGCTAAAATGTCTTGCGTCAATGTGATCACATTGACTAATGGAGGATTGAACTGGAAACCACCATGTACCTTTGCGGTGTGGGTGTGGGAAGTTTGGGCTTGATACCTTGATTGGCGGTGATCTCAGGAGGTGATGTCGGGGATGATGTCGGGAGGTGATCTCGGGAGGTGACGTCGGGAGTGGATGTCGGGGGTGATGTCGGGAGGTGATCTCTGGAGGTGACGTCGGGAGTGGATGTCGGGAGGTGATGTCGGGTAGTCTATGTTATCAGACTGCAAGTGTGCCCTCCTTGCATTCTTCGCGTAAAAGTTATCAAGGAGGATCTCAAATTTAACTGTAGGACAGTGCTCAAAGGATTGGCCAAGGAGTTCATATAAGCAGTCGTTGGTTGCGCCACCTTTCTCCTCTCTAGTGGCAGGCATACATATGAAGCCTATGCTAGGCAAAATTAGACTTAATTTGAATCTTTAACAGACGTTCGCTTATATTCCTCAAGACTTCTGTCTATCTGTTGATGACAAACCTCCGTATGTGCGCCCTGCGACCTCGTTCTTTGTAACAGTCGACATGGTGAATATTACAATTTTCCATCCATCTTAAGTCGGCCCATCCACTGCATTTTTAAAACCGCAGAAATGCTTGATTTCCCTTCCAACATCCTTCTAACAGGTGTAGGCACTGCAATGATATTTTAGACTCTCAATACAGGAACGCACAATTTCGGTATTCTTGCATCTTATATGTGCAGTCCATGCTGCATCGTTTTGTGCGGCTAGTAAAAGAGCCGTCTCTTTGGTCGAAATTTTCGCACGGGAAGGAGACTTACCGTTTCAACCAAGCAAATTGAAACGACCAGCAGCAATTAAAAAAACAAACTCAAATATGAGCTCCCAACAGTCAGAAACTCCATCTCTAAATGTTCATAATTTCAAATAAAATCCAGGCTCTGACATCCTCGACCACTTGACCACAGGTCCTCCTCAAAAAAACCCCCAAAAAAAACCGTTACCCTTGAGTGTCTGAAATTGACTCTCAGTACAGCGGCCCAACCACCTGTCCACCGGTCCACCCGTCCTAACACTCAAGGCACACCACGTACTCGTACAGCCGTAAATATCCGCATCCCCCCGCATCCAAGTACCCCACCGACACTCGACTGCCAGCAGCAGTTCGACAGCCATTTGTGTTGTCTTGGCTGAGCCATCTCAACTGGCAGTGTGTGTGTGTGTGTAGGGAGGGAGGGAGGGAGCGGGCTTTTGAGGGCTGCCCCAAAGAATAAAATATCAGGTCACATACTTCTGGAATTCCACAAGTGTCTCTCGTCATGACACAGCGACGCTGCATGTGTATTTTTTTTTTTTTTTTAATATTCCCAACTCCCCCGAGTGGAATACAAATTGAAACGAACTTTGATCTACTTACGACCCGAGAGTAAGACCGAAGCATTACATGGCCATCACGTGTCGTGGCAACTCAATGTCTCCGTTCGTTCGTCACCGTCATCGTCATCGAGCCGAATGGCGGGGTGAGTCCAGTTGACTGGTCGGGACCAAGGGAATTCGATTTCATGCAGGTGCAGGCCCGAAAAGTTTTTTTTTGCTGAATCATTTATTGAAGTAATTGAAAGAAAAAATGAACTCGCCACAGATGTGGTGCTGCGGGGGGGGGGGGGGGGGGGGGTGGTGTCGTCGTCCCTGTCTAATTTCAGTCGAGCAACTCAACTGCGGCAGCAACCGAAATGAGAAATCTCAGCTTGACACTGAGACTGGTAGTGCACCCCATTTGTCTTCATAAATAACCGCACCTTCAAACGAGCGCCTGTACCCCTCACCACGTCAGCACGCCCACACATCAAGGCGACTATCAAGGCAACCCTGCGCCAAATGGTATAATATTTCTACATTGCGGTGCTCACTCATGCGACATTTCAAAGCTGGCTTCTGTCGAAGCGCTCTGACAGGTGTCAGAGGAATCGATTTGCTAGAATTGTTAATATCGCTGCAGCAGTGGGGTTGATCGGGTGGTTGGGGGTGGTCGACGGCCGAGGGGCACGGTACCAGTCACCGTTAGAGCCGTGATTCCACACTGATTCCTCACCAATTCCGACAATCAACCGCACATAGAGCAGTCGCAGAAAAACGACACGACGACACAAACGAAAAAAACAAAAAAAAGTCACACACAAGAACCTCGGGACGGGTGGTTTCCGGAGGCAGCTGGCGGCTGGTGGCATTATGTTCACGTGAATGAAGGAAAGCTTGGCTGGCTGGCTGTATTATGCCGCCCGGGAATGGCATTAAAATATACGAGGCATCAAAAATTGAATTGTACAGCACGGGCGAGGCGACTTAGTCGACTTAGTGCTCCAGCGGATGATGTTCAGTGGGAGGGTGTGCTGTTCAGGGGGGAGCAGGCGGTTAGTCGGTCTGGGGATTGACGAGGTTTCCGTTGTAAGTATTGGCGGCATCGTCGCCGACATCGCGGCAATGACGTTTTGACGCACCAGCGGATGGAACATTAGCTCTTCGTGCACATAACCTGCGTGTGGGCGAACTTGTGAAGGGGGTAGTTCCACTCAGATACCATATTCCCACCACTACCTCATTAAATAATGCTGCGTTAGCTGATTATTATTGCCGTGAATTATACACCAAGCGTTATTCATTACACCACTCGTACGGTTGGTGGGTGGTGGTTGGTGGGTGGTGGATGGTGTGTGGGGGCGTTGGGGCGGTGAATTAAAAATGAATTGGTGAATCTGTCTAATTTGTGCTGGCACAATCGAACGAGGGGTTGTTTTTGACACTTGCTCTGGCGGCTGACATGTGGATGATGAATTAAGAATGTGAGGCACAGCAACCGGTTGACGACTGAATTATTCAGAAATATTCGTTGACACCGGATAGGAGTTAGTTTGGGGTTAAATTCGGTAACAGCTCTCGCAGGGAGGAACTGAACCCTGATTTAGACATTCCGCTTGAATGTTTTATGAGGTGGCGCGCTGTTGCTATTTGAATGGTCAAGACCTCGTTTCATTGGATCGCTGCAGGGAAGCATCGGTGAAAGTTCATGTACTTTGGCATTTTACGTAATTGAGAACTTTACTTAAGAGTTGAAGGATGCAGTGATTTGCGATAAGGGGAGAGGGGGGGGGGGGGGAATACACATGAGTATTTTAGCCACTACACCAAGCGCACATAGCAATCACGGTCGAGCAGTGGTTATGCACTTGAAGAGAGTGAAATCTATGTTCCTGATTTGGATTTGACGCGTAGGCTTGAACGAACATTCCGTGTGCTGGATTCAAAAATCTTAAATCTGGCATATCACGGAACTCTTTAATACATACACACACCGACATTGAGTTTTTTGTTACACTCCTGGAACATTTTGGAAAGCCATTGAACCCAACGGAGTACAGCTTCCGCATCCAGTACGAAATGCCAAGTGCACAAAATGAAATCTTGGATAGTCCTGTAACCATTCAGAAAGTTAAAAGTGTCCTACTTGTATTGACAGATGGAAAGGCTAGAGGGTGGACTGGTGTACCTACCGAATTTTACAGATGGGCTAATAGACAACCTTCTTCTTCTTCTACTGGCGCTACAGTCCGAGGTGGATGTGAGCCTCAAACAACATGCCTCTCTAGTAAGCACAATCTCCCGCCAAGTGCCTCCAATTCACGCACTCAAAGTTGGTTGTGGTCCTTTTTCACTTATGTAAGTCATCTAAACCTCTGTTGCTCTGTTGGATAGAACATTTTTCGGGGCGGAGCAGTGTTGCCCATGCGTTCTACATGGCCTACCTATCTTAAGCGTTGTATCCGAAGATGCTTGACCAGGCACAGTCCGCAGTGCAGTTTGTGATAGAATCTTCTCCTGCAGATACCATTATCGCAAACAGAACCAAAAATCGCACGCAAAACTTTTCTCCTGAAAAGACTAAGGGCTTCCTCATCCGCTTTAGTAACGTCTAGGTTTCTGCGCGATAGAGTAGGACTGGGATGACCAAACTGAAAGCAAGCTTAGTCCTTCGGCAGAGGGACTTATTACTCAATTGCCTCTTGAGCCCAAAGAAACAGCGATTGGCAAAAGTGATTTGTGATTGATTGATTTCAGTCCTATTCCCTATTTACCGCGGGGCCCAGGTAGACGAAGTCCTTGACGACTGCTGCCTGGTGCGACGCTCTGTCCGAGAAGTCGATGTTGTGTGTCCTTCTTTGATGACAGCATGTACTTCGTATTGCCCTCTTTAACCACTAGACCCAATCTAGCCGCTTCCACTTCAATGTCAGCAAATTCCTCATTGACAGCTGTATTCGTCCAATCACGTCAATGTCATCGGCGTACGATAGCAATTGAACTGACTTTTGGATCGTGCCTCTGGTGTTGACTTGTGAGTTACGTACGATCTTCTCAAGCATCATGTTAAAGAAGTCACAGCGCGTTGCCTTGTCTTAAGTTTTTTTTCACATTAAAGGTCTCGGTGAATTCGCTCCCAACTTTGACGGAGCAGCGAGAGTTCTCCATCGTCATCCTACACAATCTGACGAGTTGGGTAGGAATGCCAAAACTAGACATTGCACTGTATAGTTCGTCTCTATGCACACTGTCATATGCGGCCTTGAAATCGACGAATAGGTGATGCGTTTCGGTTTGCACTTCTTGGGTCTTTTCGAGAATCTGCCGTAGTGTGAAGATTTGGTCGCTTCCCTGGCCTGAAACCAAACTGATAAGGACCTCTCAGGTTGTTTGTCAAACGGTTTCAGGCGCTCACACAATACGGTAGAGAGGATCTTGTACGACACATTGAGAAGACTGATCCCTTGATAGTTGGCGCAGTCGAAGGGGTCTCGTTTCTTGTTTAACGGACAAACGACACTGAGATTCCACTCATCAGGCATGCTTTCCTCCGAACATATTCTACAGATGAGCTGGTGCATGTGCCCAACCAGGTCATCTCAAGCTGCTTGAAACAGTTCTGTGGATGGTCCGTCCACTCCAACAGCTTCGTTCGACTTCAGACCTCGTCTATGTCGGGGGAACGGAATTCTTGCCTATCATCGTCCAAATTGAGAGGAACATTCTGCCTAACAGCAGGATTTGGGCCGTCATCGCCGTTTAAAAGTCTGCAGAAGTGATCTTTCAAGATTCTCAGCATCGATTGCGACTCTACTACAAGGTCTCCGTTTTGGTCCCGACAGGCTTCCGGATAATTGTTTCACCTTTCGGTAAAACTTTCGGACTTCATTCCTGTCATAGCACCTCTCCATCTCTTCGACCGCGCGCTTCTCATGCTCTCTCCTTTTCTTTCTGAGAAGCCTTCACTTCTTTTCTGTGCATAGAACTCACGTACAGCTCTCGTTGTTCGATGCCTTATAGTCTTCCTGTTAAGCTACATGTGCATGCTTGCACTCGTCGTCATACCTTGAATTCCTTCTGAGTGGTGGCGTGGAACCCAGCACATCAGCGGCAGCTTCCTTGATGGCTTCTTGACAATGTTTCCATTCTTCTTCTATTGTCAGTGCAGGCAGCGTCGAACTTTGGGTGAGTTTCCGGAAGGCTTGGTCGGCAAAGATCCCAGCGATCTGTTGCGATTAAAGCTTTTCGACGTCAAACCGTTTTGAATTCTTGCGACTCCGTGGCTCTCTCGATATCTGGTTCGTTACCTTGACTACAACAAGAAAATGGTCCGATTCGAGCCAACACAACTGGCCTGACGACGCCTTCATATATTCCGCAGTTGATCGCGTTTCGGCATTATTTATCTGCAGCAAGTTCAGCGTCTTTTCCAAACTCTTCCAATGCAGCTACCAACGTGTCGAAAATACTTTAATCAGTTTCTTCTGCTGTGTCACTCGTGTCATTTGCCTCGGCTTCCATCTGGAACGACAACAATTTGCTCCAAAAAATCCTCACCCAATAGGAAATCATGCTTTAACGAATAACCAGGTCCTGCGATTTTTCTTTGAAATTCTTCGGTCCCACCAAGAGACTTGTGTTGATGGAACTCAGGATGGGGACTTCCTGGAGTATCCAATGCCATTGATCGGGATGCTCGGACCTCACATCAACTCATGCCTGGCTGCAATGCATTCACGACCAAGGGTGACGTCATTTCCAGTGTCCAGTAAAGTTACGAACGGTCGTTCACCGCCGCCAACATCCAGCACTTGATTCGTTTGGTCTGAGATGAGGTTCACATTGCTGGTAGTTGCGGCAAACTTTGCAAATTTTTTGTTTGGCAGTTTGGGGCTAGGTGGTCAAAGTCATTGTATGCGAAGCACCTCGTTTCACACTTGGAACATCCTATCCGCTGGCCAACTGTCTCGTGCTCTGTCTTATTCGGTTGACCACTAGTTTGTCTCTTTTCAAATTTGTAGGCCTTAAAGTTTTCTTTTGACTCGCCAGGAGATTTTGCCTCGTAAAGGATAATTTTACTTCTCGGTCGTTGCCTATCCCTTTGACGATATATGCCAAGGACTTGTCATCGACACTACCCTGTGCCGCTAGCTGCTTCATTGCGAAAAAATTTTCCAAAAATGTCTCGCCATTCATTCTGACGCTTAATGAACGGAGATAGTGTTTATTTTGGCATCGTATCAAGAAATTCCTACCAAGCCCTGATGAAGTCCTTCCTTGTTCTGTACGAGCATTGTTTTTTCTGACCCGAGTTTACGAACATACGCATGTATGTGAAAGTCCCCCCTAATTACGACCAAACTTAGTATGCGCATGCATACGCATTCATTGCTGGGCGAAGTGCGTCTATTTGCATTTCATTTCGCGCAATTCGCATCATCAACCTCGCAGATGTGCAAGTGAGACAGACAAATAGACGAACATTAAAATAGCACACAAGATAATTAGAAAAAAGAAGAGGACCAAATGTCGTCCTAATCCAAGAACATTTGAGAAGAGAAACTCACAGAAGTATGTCGCCGCAAGAAAATTTTCATTTTTTTGCCCGCACTTCTCTTTCGTCCTTTCAATCTGCTTTGATGCCGATCCCTATTTATCCAGACTTTCGAGTGTCTCACATCTGCAGAAGTACCCACAAAGAGCGAAAGTACTTCACGCACCACCACCCCTCCTCCAGATTCAAACTTAAGTCACACTCCCAAGTCCAGTCGCAATCTCTGATGACTTCGCAAAACACGGCCAACTCTTTGTTGACACAGTCATAACTAACGTTTCCACATTTGGGGCAATTTCACTGCAGATACGATACAGAACAGCCGAAAATTCCCAACAAGTGCACACGCCAGAGTACATCCAGCAACGAAAACTCCTCCTAATACTTGGCTAATTATCCAAATTGAGTAATTTCCATGCAGTCCCGGTGCCGCTGAATCACTGGGCCACTCACATGCGCACACTTTCCCGGCGGGAGCAATTGCATTCCCCGGAACGGGGACGGGACGGGCAAGGAACAACAACCGAAACTTTCTCATCTGCATAACAATGACGCTGTATCACTCTTTATATTCCAATAACTGCTCGCATCCTTGTGCGAGTCCTAATTTACAAAATTCCATATTAAGAATCACACAAAACCACTTGTGCCTCCGGAGGAGCGGGGGACACTCCAGCTCCAACTGTGGGACCGACTGCGTCTGTGACTCCGACTTCGACTCCGACTACGACTCCCGCAGTTTGGGTGGAGCTGCGGTCTGAAGTGTGTGCTCTATTTCACGTACTTTTCTCCTACGTGTGCACATAATGGCCTTGCAGGAGGAACTTCAAAAAAAAAAAAAAAAGGATCCCGGATCTGCCCCACCCCCCTACCCACCAGGCACCAGGATGACACGCAGAAAGAGCTGCAAATGAGAGGGTGAGAGACTGAGAAAGTGAAGAGAAAAAAATCCGTATGCACATACTAATGAATTGACGGTCTGCTCGGTAGCTGTAAAGTCGGGCTACGTAGTGAGTGGCTCTGCAGCTAACTACTCTCGAGCGTGCCACCCAGATAGAATGAAAGTCGCTCGGAATAAATCATGGCCCAAGGAGCGCCTTAAGTTGCCGCAATCTACATACAAGGGCGCACACACGCACACGCCGTATGAAAGACGCCATGGGTACGAGTGTACATCACATCCTGGTGCTCTCACAACTCACAACTCACGCCTCACCGCCCCCGAGAATGGGCGAGCGATGCGAATAAGTGGCTAAAATTATGCAAACCATGCTACGGATACTTGTTGTGAATGGCATTAGTTTCATAGCAAATATAATCTCAATTTTCCACTCTCTCTCTCTCCCTCGGTCGCCAGACAACCACCGACCGCGTCGTCGGTCGCCACCCACCGCCGTCGCTTTCATTCATACATTCCTCCTTGTGTCTGTTGATTTTATTTGCCATGTCCTTGTTGCCTGAATAATACATCCATCTGCATGACAATACGCACATAGGCCAATTTAAGTTCTCCATCCCGTCGGCCCACTTTTCATCGTTTTGTTTTTTTTTTGTTTGCTGCTTTCTTGTGCCCCCCCCCCCCCCCCCCGCCCTTTCTTTCTGTTTTGTCTCTTGAATGCTCCACATTCCAGCATGAGAGAGTAAGAATGGAAATCGAGATCGAGATGAGGAAGTGGATGCGGACGGGGTGGCGGCGTGTGCACATGTACGAACATCAACATCATCATCCCCTAGTGGAATTTCAGTTAGCCAAAAGTTTTATGTCGACATTGGTATGCATATTACAGGGAGGACGTACGAGTGTACAAAGTGCTTGCACGGGGTAGTTTGCGCGCTACACTGTGCCACTGGCGGCGGCGACCCATCCCACTCACTCCTGACTTCAGTCATGGGACGCGCGCGGGGGCCCAGCGACGGGAATGTCGACGACAAAGTTGGAAAATGAAATATGATAATTTTATCATTCCGGGTGGCAGTTAGCTGCGCGAACAATGCGGCCGAACCAAAACACTCGCATAAGTGAGTGGCCCGTGAACGCACCGCGCACCGCTTGCATCGATGGGGCTGCAACTTTTCACTCGAGGTGAGACAACGTCGGCGTCGGCGGCGGCCATTTCAACGTCATCTCATTAATCTTCACTTGAGGATGAAGCTAGTTAAAGGTGATGGCAGGAAATCGGATTAACGGCTTAAAGTCGAGCCTGCGTAGGCGTGAGGGTGCGGCGAAGGTTGCTGATGGGTGGTCTGCTGTGGAGGTTGTGCCGCTTCCCGGCTTGGTACACTTGAAACGACGACACGCGAAGCCGCATAAGTTGCGTGCACTTGCATGCTATGCAGATGAGTGCCGGCTTGAGGGTGGCATGCAAGGCTGTTGCATAGTGGAATATCAATTGCTTCATATGCGGAAAATCGTTAGTTGAAAATGTGTACCGTGGAGTGAGGCAGTTGGACGCAGCAAGTTCAAGTTCGCTTTCACTGAACAGAGCTGGCGGCCGGCATATTAGTGTCGGGGTCGGTGCAGCACCACACAGACAATATGCACCACACAGGCGGAGGAAATCGATTTGCCGGTCGGTGGGGGCAGTTAGACGGTAATGCGTTCAGCACTATCCACCTGTCAAAATGTTGAGCTTGGCTTGGTTCTTGGCTACGAGCCCGAACTCTGTGTGCCATGGCAAGATGTGCATATAATCCGGAAGGCAAAAATTTGACGGCCACATTGAGGAATGAGACAACTTCGCTGCTAAGAGGGTCTTCGAGTCCCAGCCTCCGGGTTCAGGAAGTCTCCGGTGTAGATCGTGAACGCTAGATAGCCTGATCTTAACAACTGGAAGCAGCGTGCCAAGGACTGTCAGGAATGGAAGACAACTATAGCTCAGGCTCAGATCTTTCATGGATCGCTGGTCTGATAAGTAAGTGTTGATTTACAGTGGCTAGAGGGCAGTACTTCTCTTCAGTTTCAGTTATATCGATTTAGTGACTAACTGACTGACTCTGGATAATCTCGGCGTACATTAAGTATGATGTGCATACCTCACAGAAGGGAAAACATGTCCAGCCCTTGTTATCCTTAAACGCTTATAGCCATCACTCCACCTGAGGTTGCAGGGACATGAGCGTGCATTCCCAGGCCGAATAGCAAGCCGAGTCGTCTGGATGTAAATAAGCCTGGTTCAGTCCCAACCTTCATCACCAAAAATTGACAGAAAGCCATGGACGTCAGAGCCATCTGAGACTGGAGGGGGTCTTCTGATAATTTTTTCTCTGGCCAGAGATACAATTTTTTGGGCTATTGAGTGCAGTTCCCCACCACCACACATAGTTTTCATTTGGCGAAGGTTTAGAAATTGAGTCTCTTCGCTCTTTCGGTCGCCAGGATCTCAATTACTAGGAGCATCGGTAAATTACTCAATGCCAGCCTTAACAGGGTTTAGACCGCTAAAAGCCCACCCCAATAAGCTGTGTGATATTTAAGAACTTCTTGCCGGAAAGCCGAATTGGCAACTCTTTAAAGAAACTGGAGGACGACGCTCTTTAATCGATTCGAGTTCAACCGCCATCCCTCAGTTTGGGCTTCTTACAAGCTTGCACTTTATGCTTTCAAGTTCGATATAAGAAGGGCCCAGAGGGAGTTACAGAGAATTTGTTGCAGTATCAGGTTCAAGAGCTCATGATGACGTCTGACCTCAGGAAAGTCTTAGCATTGCTACAAACAACTCCAGGATCGTTTAGAAAAAAAAATACGGCGGAATTTGGAAAACCTTCAACGAGGATTTATTTAGATTTCTATTTCTGTCAACTGTAACCTGTAAAGAAGGTCCAACTATCTCCTGCATAGCTGCTTGTGGCGCTACAGTCCGGGGTGAACCTGGGCCTCAACCAGCAGCTTTCTCGATTATCCTTCATTACACATAACACAGTTAAGTCAGGCATTAACAGCTTCAATCTGCATAACTAAATTGAACCTGACTGACTGACGATCTGATATCTGCGAAGCTTCAAACAGGAGGAAACTTTATTATTCCATGCCTTAAAGGATGTCTGCATCTCGGTCATTTGCCAAGTTCTTGGATGGAAGTCAAAGTAGTCTTAACCAAACAAAGGAAAAGACGTCAGCCCAAGTAGAAGAGAGTGAGAGAGAAGCTCTTAGATCAGCACATAAGACACTCGATCGAGCCTGGTAGACTTATCACTGCTCAACATGCCTCCGATGTGGAGAAGTCGGTGGAATCGGCACTACATGGGTGGAAAGTCATTCAAGTTAAGGGAATACAATTTTGAAGGAAGCTTTGCCAACATGAAATCCGCTTCAATTCTTTCTTTGTTGGGCTTACGATCGAAGAGCCTGCAGTGTTGTTTATTTACCAATTACTCATATAGAGAGTTACACAGATTATTCCAAACTAAGTGAATCTGGAATCCACAGAACACTCAACAGTGACAGACTGTCAAAATTGCAAACATATCGGACGCAAATCCTTGGTTTGAATGGCTCTGGAAGTCAATGTGCTCGGGGATCTTAGAAAAATGGGAAGGTTGCAATATCCGACAATGTTTCAATTGTTAGCCTTAGAAAGGAAATCGCGTAGAAAAACCAGAAAGCACTTGGATGCTGTGTACGGTAACTGTTCTACTTTAATAGTCGGAAAAACTTTTTTCTTGAACGACTTGTACATACGTCGGCTTTTGATGATCAACACCAAAGTTCCCCAACAAACAACTATCAAGGAGGTGAACCTTATACAAATCCACGGCTATACCACCGATTAAACGAGCGTGAGACATCTCTAAAGATGCTAGTCATATCCTGAATAAAATATTGGGCATGAAAATGTTGCCTGCGTAAGGGGCGCCGCATTCGCTTAGCCTGGACAACTAGCGCAACCGTGATCCTACTTCAGAGTAGAGCTTCACTCTGCTTAAGAGCAATTTCAAGGATTTTCAGTATCATTTCGTCTCTGATACACACCAGTGTCCAAACATTTAACTCGACAACCAGCAAACGTGCTCCGAAAAAGACAAATACTGAACACGAACATTTTCTGGGATTCAAACGGTGTAACCTTACACGGATACAGGGTTACACTACGCCGATTTGAAGTCGAATCGAAAAACAGTCTCATTTGTAAAAGAAATGTGCCCTCCAACACTGACAAACAGTCTGTGCCTCCACCATAGTTACGGTCAAATCGGTCTCATTCACAGCATTCTGTTTCCAAACTTGAAGAAGTCACTCTTTGGCCAAGAAGTTGAGCCGAATTATGGTCGTGACCACAAAGGCCTAAAAAGTGTATTTTGCGGGCATGTGGTTTTCAAGCACCAGTCAAGAATGCCGGGCTGAAATATAAGGTTGATCCCATCCGCTTTTTTGCTCTTCATTCAATGTTTCATAAAAAGTGTTACAGTGATCGGATTTAGTTCAAATATGCGCCGTTTTGTTCGGTAATCGGTTTCCATCTAGACGGCAACTTCATAATGCCCCCCTCGTAGAAGCCACCCTCCTTATTTGCGAAGAACTCGGACAGCCACTTGTTCAACTTCACACCACCAAGGGCGTTCGCCATGGACAGGAACAGGTGGTAATCACTTGGCGCTATGTCCGGGCTATATGGTGGATGCGATAAAACCTCCCATCCAAACTCCCGTAGCTGCTGACGAGTCATCAACGAAGTGTGTGGTGTGGCGTTGTCCTGATGGAACACTACACCCTTCCTGTTGGCTAATTTTGGACGCTTCTGGTCGATCGCCTGCTTCAAGCGGTCCAGTTGTTCGCAGTAGATGGTAGAATTAAGCGTCTGGCCATATGGGAGCAGCTCAAAGTGGATAATTCCTTCCAATCCCACCAAACACACAGCAATCATATCCGATTTGATTCAAGGAAGTTTTGGTAACTACAGCCAGGGCGTGGCCGAGTTTTGTCATGTTACAATATCATCTTGTCATGCCCTTTGGTCGTTTCTTCCTGTTTTTCACGCAATGCACGGCTCAAACTCAAACGCTTCCTTAGTCACTTCCGGGCTTACTTTGCATTTGGCACGGATCTTGATCCAGTAAGGCCTGCAATTCTTTGTCCTCAACTCTAAGAACACCTTTGAAGAGTCGAAACTCCTTTTTCTCTGTCGGCGCGGATTCAATTTAGACTTTTTGGGTTTCAGCTTCACTTTTGTTTCAATTAATAAAGAAAAATCAAAACTTCTCGGAAATGCCTTTTATTTAAGACAAATCCGAACATTTTCGAAAAAGGCAAAAAATTAACGTTGTTGTCTAAAACTGACGCTATTTGACATGACGGGCTATTTGACATGTTCCGCCACATTGTTGTAACCACAGCTTCATGCATATCATGGTCATTCAATTGATGTACAAAAAGGTTAGTAATCATTGCTCCTAGCAGTCACCATTTACTGTAACTTTCTGGCTAGCACTGTTTTTTAAGAACTACGGACCAGTTATTCCACCAACTCATAAACCATAGGAAACAGTCAGTTTTTGTGAATGTAGCGGTGTTCATTCATTGTCAAGCAAAATTCCCTTATGAATATTGGGATCAACGGCAAGCTAGTTTTCGGCCCTTTCACCGAATCTCCGCCTTGCTAGATGATCCTGTGGCTTCAATTCTTGCACGGGTTGATCTGAGACGAAGACCTCCTCCTTTGTTTTCTCTAACTGGTTTCGCTTCTAAGGTTGATTCAGCTGCGTTGTCCTTTCGCTTAACTTTCCCTAGCTATCCTAAGTGTTGCTTACGCAGATGATTGACTAAGCGCATCAAAAGAAGCAGGACCTAAATTCACACGCACAATATTCCTCTCTAAAGGACTTCCTCCTCATTAATTTCCTGACTTGCTTTCAAAAACATCAAGATTTTTGGGCCCTAAGGTAGGACAGGGATGAAAACAGTTTTGTAAAAAGCTCTTTGAAGAACGCTTTCTCATTACCACTGCTCCTTAAGCCCTATCAAACAGTAACTGGGAGGAATGATTGAATTTTTCAATTTGGTGTTGAAGTTGTTCTCCCTACTGACTACTTAGCACAGACCGTCAGAGACACGGATATTGTGTGTCCTTTCATGATGACTTTGTTTTACTCTATTTTGCCGACAAAACGCTAGGATGCGATTCACTTAATAAGCTTAAAATTGACTAACCATATCTCCTGACTCACTTCAAGAGAAATCTGGTGCTTCCTTTATCCAAAACCTACCAGACAAATCTAGTCGCTTAAAAGAGCAGACATAAGCCTAGTTGTTGGAGGAATAACTTCGCAATGTCTGTTTGGTGAGCGCGCCAGTCTTGCACTCACTCTTGCATGTCTCCAACAAGAGACTTATATTGCTGTTCATTTCGTGGTTTCAACTTGACAGCGCTGGCATTTGATGTGTGCCAAATTAAGCTGCGATTTCAAGGGTCAGAATATTAGACGAATGTTCGACATTCAGGGATATCGAAGGCTAAAAAACGAGAAACGCATTAGAACTATTGAAACTTACCATAAATTTGCGAAAGACTAAGATGGCTTTGTGCAACACCTTGATCATCCCTGTCCTACAATGTGCGCCATGAATCTTCTTCTTCTTCTTGTGGCTTGTTAGCATCCAAACCAAGATATTTCCACAAAATCTCCCTTAAAGTGGATGGATACATTTCCATTTCATGTGCATGATGGTGGATAGACTAACAGCAGCAATGATTTCATCTGTAGGCACTCTAAAGGAATTGCTCTGATGGACGATTATAATAATTGACTGAAACTACAACCTACAAGGGACCAGGACCTTCCTTCTTAAGCAACTACTAGGGTTATGCGTGCTACTGTTCTCTCACGAGTGGAGGGCACCTACAGCTTTTTTCCGACTCCAAACGGCGAGATTTGAAACGCCTTTAATTGACAACAAGCAATCTTTGAGTGCTGTCAGCAACTCGTTGGAGGTGTTGCTGTGAAGAATGTGAGGTTTGTAGTCGAGGAATCGAACCTAGGACCTTCGATGTGTTAGTCGAAGCCCTTTTTTTTGTTGTTGGAGGTTGGATTTCATTGCACTGGACTGCTCAGACTCAAAAACTGGTCCATTGTACTGCCAGGCAATAACCATCGTTTACTGTAGTTTTCTGGTTTTCCGAAGAAAGACCAGCAGGCGCTTCTGTGATAAAGAGCTTAAGTTTTCAGCTCCCACCACATCAGCGCCAAGTAGCCGCCACCTGATACGCGGGACATCGATAGAAAAATTGCTCTGAAGTGTCTTCACCTTCTCCACAGGCGTCGCAAAGTGTGTCTACACTTAGTCCAAGCAGACTTAGGTGCTCAGCGCCCGTTTTCCTCACTCTTTTCTGTCTAGAGAAAACAGAAAAGCTGCGGATTTCTTGCTGAAGTTCAGGAGCATGCTACGCCAGATTGACCACAGCGATCGAGTGCATGTGGTTGGCCTTACAGCTAGTATCACATTCAACTGTCAAGTTTGCAAATTCCTACCCGCGGAGAATATATCTTCGCTGCGTTAAGGAAAAACAATAAAAATATCGCACGGCCGAGCCAGCAGGAGCCATCAATCAATACGCGGTCACTGGGTATATCCTTATTATTGTATCATTGCTCGTTAGGCTTAATTACATTCTCTCTAAAATGTCCCTTTATTGCAGGAAACAATGAGACAATTGCTTCGGCTAATGGGTTGAGCTGGAGGTGAGCGAAAGGGGGCGAAAGGGATGAACAAAAAAAGGAATTTACAATTTTCGACAATCTTCTTGACCCTCTCTCCCTCTTTGTCCCTCTCTGCTGCGAGTTTTTTTTTTTTGCGGCTAGAGCCTCCTTGTCAAGAGCATGAACCTAGATGCGAGTACATCAACAACTGTAACGAACTTGGAACCCCATTAGCTGGACGTCGCAATGGCTGCTGATATTTATTTGTTTGTCCCTTCGTGGGCACTCTCGCTGTCTGCGGCTGGCCCGCAGTTGTGTGCGTGCGTATGTGCGCGGTAAGTATGACATAATTCGCTCCGTATAGCCGTTTTAGCAGGACAACAAGGATAACGGAAAACAAAACAAAAGTGCCAACCATCATCCGATGTACGGGGGTGGAGTGTGAGTGTGTTTAACATTTTGCTCCTTTTCGGGTTCAACACACACACACACACACTCAGATGAAAGCTGCCCGAGTAGCCGTAGTCCTGCCTGATGCTCAAGATCGGATTACAACATGTCAAAATAATAACAAAAAAGTATCCCTTTTGCTGACCTCCCCCTCCCCCCCCCCCCCAAGTTTGCCGTTTTGCCACAAGAACTCCTCGCATGCTCTTTTTTCCCAAGGACTGGCTAAATATAAATTTAAAGGACTTTAGCTCTGCTTTTTGTTATGTTATTCCAGGAGCAACAAATACTCCTAATCACACCACACCACCCACCCTCCATTGAGTCGTGAATGCAGAACGACCGCATATGTGCGCGGGGATGGGGTGTCGAGGGGATGGGGTGGTGACTGAAAATCTTGAGCGGATTAACGTGAAGAAAGAGATGCACGAGCATGTGCGTACTTTCCACACAAGAACTTCCCATAATAAAGCCATAAGCACATCCTCGTCGGCAGTTATTTACGAGTCAGTACATCAGCCCGCTCACACACATCCACGCACGGCGGCGACGCCGCGACTCGCACCCAGACTGCATCCTTCGATTGTTTTCCGAAAGAGGCCTTAACTGCGCCTTAAACCGCTAAACTGATTGTTTTACATGCCGACACGCACACTCAATGTCGTTGACGATGGGCTCCTCGGCTTCCAGCAACCAACGAATTTCGAAGCGATTTTCAAATTTCCGCATGGTCGGTGAGGCTGGGGTGCCTCCTAATACAATAAATAGGCATGCCTGCCTACACAAGAAAAAACAAAACACTCGACAAAAAGAAGGACTTCTCTTCGTTCACCCTGCGGCAGCGGTGGCGTTGGGTTATGGGTTGACTTTGAATCGTAAAAAAAAAATGAAGGACAAAATGCGGCGGCGGTGAAAGTTGTTGTTTTTTTTGCCTTACTTCCTGTTTTGTTTGTCAAAGCAGTCGATTTGGGGTTCAAAGAGAAACACACCGCACAGCTTGGCTGAGCAGTAGCAGAAATCCCCCCCGTAACCCAGCCTTCAGAGGACAGAAATGAAAGAAAAAAAAGACGGAAATCGCATTCAGGGTGGTCCTCGTGGAATTGAAAATTATCGATGCCAACCAGTCGTCCGACGACGACGACGACGAGACGCCGCGTGGGGAGTTAACGTTGAATTTTTCATATTTCCAAGATACGAAGTCTGGTTATTTGCAGACGAACAGCAGCAAACGGGCAGGAAAAAAAACTTTGAAAATTTAAAATAATATCGGTTGACTAATTTTTGCCGACCCTTCCGTCGTCCGCTTTGGGGTTTGTTTTGGGCCTCCCTTGGCAGCGCCGGAGTGTATACCTGTTGTAAGCCAGTAATGCTATTTGAAGGACTAACTTGTTTCGGGTAATTGAATTAATCGGGCGAGTTAGGGAGATGAAGTTGTACGTGAACGTGAAGCGGCTTCGGTTTCATGTTCAAGTTCCTCAAGGGGACCTGGGCGGAGGCTTGGGCGCTGCAGGTGCATTTAATTATTCACAGCAACTGGTACCTTTGCTGCCTCCCGAGGCGGATTGAAGGAAGGAGAGATGAAGATTTGGCGAGTTCCTATAAATCTGTTTGGTGATGTTGATGTTTTTGAATGACTGGATACTTGCTTAGACCAAGCTGAAACTTTTCATCTAGACCTTAGGTTGGGGTGTAGCTAGAAGCAATCGTGTAGAATGTGTCTAAACCCATGGGGGTGCATTATAAAGCTACGAAGGCATTGGAGGAGGCATGACAAGGAGGTTTTGATAGGCCCCTTAAGTTTTTGAAAAGACATGCTGCATGGGGTGGAAATCTGATTGTGAGGCAGGTGTGGAATATTTTCTTCCTCTCCTTCATCTAGGCAGCTTCTGTAGAAGTCTTTGAAGGTACCACTTACATGAGGGCCTAAGTGGCCTTGTCACGAAAGTGTTATACAAATTTCGTGTGTCCCTGGATTAACAAATATCACAGAACAGTCCAAATCTCGCTGGCTTATAGAATTTACTGAGCGTTCAAATGTCAGGAATGACTTGCCGATTAAATCTACACATGGCGGAATAAAATGGTTTTAAGCATCTCAACACGGGAACGACCTCTCCAAGACCTTCAATGTCGAAAAAGGTTTAGGACAAGGAGACGCACTGACATGGGCCTTTTGCAACACCATTCTTGAGAAGATCGTGCGTAACTCACGAGTCGACACCAGAGGCACAAGCTTTCGAAAGTCCGTTCAGCTGCTAGCTTAAACCAACGACATTGACGGGATTGAACGAACACAGTGAGCCCTCAATGAGGCATTTGCTAGCATTGAAGCGAAAGCGGCTAGAATGAATCTGATGATAAATGAGGACAAGACGAAGTATAAGCTGTCACCGAGAAAGGACACACAACACCGATATCTCGGATAGAGTGTCACACTAGGCAGCAGAAACTTCGAGGTAGTCAAGGACTTCGTCTACCTCGGCTCCGCGGTAAATAGGGACAACAACACCAGTACCGAAATCAAACGCAGAACCACTCTTGCCAATCGCTGTTTCTTTGGGCACTAGGGGCAACTGAGTAAAAGAGCCTTCCCTCGAAGGACTAAGCTAGCTTTGTAGAACAGCTTGATCACCCAAGTCCTCCCTTACGGCACAGACACTTGGAAGCTACTGAAAGCGGATGAGGTAGTCCTAAGTCTTTTTGAGAGAAAAGTTATGTGTGCGATTTGCGGTCATGTTTGCGTTGATGGCATCTGCAGGAGAAGATTTAACGATGAACTCTATGGGCTGTACATCGACATGGGCCTAGTCAAGCGTCTCCGGATACAACGCTTAAGATGGCTAGGCCATGTAGAGCATATGGACAAAACTGCTCCGACCCGAAAACTCTGCGAATCCGAGAAACTGGGAAAGTGTAACAGAGGACTGTCTACATTGAGATGGCGCACACAAGTGGAGAAGAACCTCAACCAACTTGGAGTGTGCAATTGGAGGCCGCTGGCTAGAGACCGTTTTAGCTGGAGAGGCATGTTGGGTGAGGCCCAGGTCCAACCCGGATTATGGAGCCATGGAAAAAAGAAAAAGGAGAAGCGAGTTGAATTATAAACATAGATCCTTGAGGAACGAAATAAGGACATTCTTCTCACACATAGTCCTTAAACTTGAGAATATACAATTTTTGCTTATGAATCTTTTCTCTAATTTTTTGTTTTTTTTTTTTTTAAAGTTGCACTACAGTCCGGAGGGATCTGAGAAGCAGCTTAAGTAAGTTGGAAGTTGAAACGAATCTAGGAAGATCGTGTCCCTGATGTTTACTTATGAGTTTCTTACGATCTTCACAAGAACTATGCTAAATAAGTCTCATCACTTGATTTTCTCTTCAAGTTGACACTACAGTACTGGCTGGGAATGGAACTCGATCAACATGCCACTCCAGTTGGCACAGTCTCTTACTACCTGTCTCCAATCTTGAACTCCATGTTGCTTGAGGTCCCTTTGTGTGTGCCACTTTAGAGGAGAACATTTTCTGTTGCGTTGGCCGAATATTCTAAGGACTGGAACTGTGTTGTTGAAACGTTCTTTATGGTCTGCTCGCATTAATCATCATCTTCACGAAATTTGTAAATTACAGATACCATCAACGAAAGCAGGACAGAAACTTACATGCAGAACTTTTCTCTTGAACAGACCACACATTCCCTCATCCACTTTTGATAGCTTCTACTTTTCTGATCCGTCAGACTTTCGAGTAAGGGTTCTTTCACTCGATTGTCTTTTAAGCCAACGGAGCGATTTTGAACTCTATGGCGGTTCCGATGTCACTATTTACTACGGAGCCGAAGTAGGCGAAGTCACCTCTAAGTTTTAGCTAGTCATTGTGACACACACTACACTTAACTCTAATATTGAAGTACACCGGTGTGGGCTTGGATCTTGATGAATGGGAAAATAGTAGGTCTTCCGAGGAGAACTTATTGCGCTTCCTGCTATCCTCCTCCTTCCTTCTCATGTTGGAATTTGTTTCCGAAAGTGAGGGATTATAATTGGTTAAAACTATACCCCAAAAGGGGCCAAGGATAATTTCGAAAATATCATTTAGGCGTTTATAGCAAACGATCGAAATCAATCTATTCCAAGGCATTCTCAGGCATTGGGAGTCTCGCCACTCAGACTGTTTTCCGTATTTTGCGTGAGGATCATGGTTTACACTTAAGAAAGATCACAATGACTCAAGAATTGAAGCCAATCGACAATTTGAAGTGACGTACGTTCACCGATTGGGCTCTTTAGCAAATCCACCAATGTAATGGATTTCATCACAAAATCATCTGCAGTGACGAAGCTCATTCTTGGCGCAATGAAATTGTCAATTACCAATACATGCGTCACTGGCCAGGTGAAAGGCATACGTGCTTCATGAATCACCACTTCATCAGTCGATTACAGAAATCCGTACAGGAAAGACGTACATCGACTTAAGTGCGTGGTTGCCTAGACAACCAAATAAACAAACAAAAAAATATTTGAAAAAGAAAATCAAAAATTATCAAAATTCAAGCAAATTTAAAAAAAAAACAATCAATTTAAATAAAAAAAACTATTTTGAAATGGATGAAGAGCTGCTTTCGAGTGACAACTCAGAAAGCAGCAAAGACATAAGCAAGAAGAGAAGAAAGAAAATGAAGCCGCAGGCGCAGTTTAAGAGACGGCTGCGTAATATGGATTCTCTTAAAAAAACGGAGAACAACGACGTTGTGACGTACAGCGGAAATGGGAATTCTTTCTCAAAACTCGCTTCGTCTTATGAAATTGCTGCAGCTGAAAAAAAGCTGGAGGAGAAAATTAAGCAAAAAAATGAGCTGGAGGAGTTTATTAAAGCCCTCCAGCAAAAGCTCGAAACAAAACGGGCTGACAATCAGCAACAACAAAAACAGCAGCAAGAAAAACAGCAGTTACAGACACAGCAGCAGCAGAAAAAACAACAGCAAGAACAACAGCAGCAGCAACAACAGCAGAAGCAGCAACAACAACAGCAGCAACAACAACAGCAGCAACAACAACAGCAGCAAAAACAACAGCAGCAACAGAAAACTAATAGGAAACAAAGGGTGCCGCCGATAAACATCAGCGGCATGGAAACCGCAGACACCATTCAGGTATGTGAGTTGTCTGTGGGGGACGATTTTTTTATTAAAAATAAAGGTAATGAGAAGCAAGCTGTCCACTGCTTAACAGAGGGCAGCTTTAAAAAAGTTAAAACTTCGTTGACGACAGCTGGGGTGGAGTTTACCACTTTCACCCTAAAAAGCGAGAAGGTCCATACGGTCCTTCTCAAGGGCTTAGCTGCTGCAACTGAACCGGAGAGTGTCATGAAGGCTCTTCAAAAATTGAAGGTAGAGGGCGTGGAGTTTGTGGCGGTTCGTCGCTTCTCCACTGTCCGATGCAGAACGCCGCCTGTGCGCATGCTTCCCCTCTTCCTGGTCCAGGTCTCTCCGGGGAGCAAAATTGAATGTCTGAGGAGCATTAAGCTCCTCAACAAACAGGAGGTCTCCTGGGAGAGGCTCAGGAGGACGAAACAGATGCTTCTCTGCGCAAGATGCCAGACCTTTGGCCACGCCGCGGCGAACTGCAACAAGCAGCCTCGTTGCGGCAAATGCGCAGAGAGGCATATGTCTGCGCAGTGTCCCCTTGGAGAGGGGAGAGTTGAGGACAGGGCACGCTTAAAGTGCGTGCACTGTGGTGCAGGTGGACATCCCTCAAGCTACAGGGGCTGTCCAAAGGTCAAGCAACTCCATAGAGAGTTGCTTAAGAAAGACATAAAAAAAACAACAAAAGTGGCGGATTCAAGGCCGGTGCGGAGAATTCCAGCCACAACTGTTACGCCGGTGGTTTCCTACGCCAATATGGTGTCAGGTAGGCAACCGGCACAACAGACATTGCCGGCAGTAACGTCGGCACCAGTAGGGGCCCCAAATATGGGAATTCCCGAATTGTTCAATCTTGTGTCGACAATGATGGCCAAGATTGAGCGATTTGAAGATCGTTTGGTGCGAATGGAGCGAGTCCTTTCGTCAAGACCCGGTGGGTCGAGTACGTATCCATAAAAATGGATACGCCAGCTGCTGGAGACCTCTCGATCCTGGCGGTGAATGTAAATTCACTCGTCAGGATCGAGAGAAGATTGACTTTGCTTCACCTTTTGGAGTCTCATAAGCCTGATGTGTTGATGGTTAGCGAAACCAAGCTAAGCCGGAAGCACGTACTCAGGTACAAAGACTACACAGTTATTAGAAGAGACCGCCCCCGTTCCACACAAGCGGGCGGGGTCGCTCTCTTCATTAAAAAAGGCTTACGCCATAAAGTCGTGTATTGCGGTGAGGTGCGAACCTTCGGTGTACTGGAGGCTTCGATTGCGTGCATTTCTCTCCAAGGTGGAAGGAAACTGTACGTAGTCGCAGTCTATGCATCAGATGCACCTCAGTCTGCAAATTTCATCTCAGAGCTCGAGACTCTCTTCCGAAAGCTTCGGCTTTGCTCGGAGGAGAATTATTTTGCCATCGCCGGAGATTTGAACGCGAGGCACGTGGAATGGGGCAATTCTGTTCCAAATCCGAGGGGAAATTCACTCTTTGAGTGGATGACGCGGCACTCTATTGAGTTCAAGCTGAATTTGCTTGCAACCGATAGACCTCTTATTTGGATCTCCTGCTAATAGATAGACGACTGACGTTACGAGACGTAGACTCTCACACTAGGAATTGTATGAAAACGGTGGAGTACGTGACCACTGTGGTCTTGCCGCGGTTATTCAATTCCCGAACGAGCTGGTGGAGCTTGAAGAATTCGCCGAGACGCACCCTTTCGATTATCGAAGGGCTCGTTGGCCGCGTTTCTCTAGGGTCCTATCCAGGGAACTACGTTCGAGCGAGATAACACCACCTTCGGACAGAAACCTGACGAACGAAGAGGTTGACAGGTACCTCATACAAGTCGACAACACAATTCAACGAACCATGGACAGGACGCTTCCTAAGGTATCACCTACGACAGATGGCGACATTTATCGTAATGATACCATCGACGCACTGCACGTGCAAAAAAGCAGACTGCTGTCGAGACTGAAGACTCTATACAGACGCTTTACAGACCCAGACGACCCGGAAATACGATCGCTCAAGTCGCAGTTGAAGAACATCCAGAAGTTGATTCGGATGAACTATAGAATTGCTGTCAATTCGTATTGGGGAGATAGGATTCGGGCCGTACGTTCTAACGGTCCGGGTATGTTTCCCCAAATCAACCGAATCTTCCGAAGGAGGGGTCATAACGACTTAGAGGCTGTTCGACTTGACAGGACAACCGACAATGAAAACCTACTAACTTCGGTTGGCATAGATCCGGATGAGGCTGTGCTTGACAATGAGTTCTTCATTGTTGAGGATGCCCAAGAGAAGGTAGAGGCAATAGGAGCTGTTTTTCAGAAAGTGTACACGGTTAACGACTCTCGTCGGCCGAACCACGACCTGGAGAACAGAGCCATGCTGAACCACTTCCACCTTAGAAATGAAATACAGCAGTGGCGTTCTGAGAATCCTGGTTTTACCAGTTTCAATGACGAAAATCAGGCAACCAATGCTGTCGCCCAAGATGGCTCCAATGCCATCCTCATTTCGAAGGAGCAACTCAAAGACATCTTCAACGGTTTGAAGAACAAAAAGTCGACTGGCATCGACGGGATACCAAATATAGTGTTACGTCATCTCCCTGACGAGGCGGTAGAGATATACACAATCCTGTTTAACAATGCACTGAGTAATACACATTACCCAGCGCATTGGAAGACGGCGGTAGTGCAACCTCTCCCCAAAAAGGACAAAGATTCCTCGCTTCCGAAAAATCTTCGGTCGATAAGCCTCCTCCCCTGCATAAGCAAGGTTTTCGAAAAGATTGTTAACAGGGTCCTGATCCAGTGGACTGAGGACAATAAAATTATACCGAACAACCAGTTTGGATTAAGGGCGAGGCATGATACTGTACATGCCGCGTCAAAACTGGTTTCGGGCATTCAGTGGAACAACCACAAAACACAGTGCACCGGGGCCTGTCTCGTTGACTTGGAAAAGGCATTCGACACCGTATGGTTGGAAGGCCTCTTCCTTAAGTTGACGAGGATGGGTATAAGCAAACCGCTGCTTTACACGATCTATAACATGGTAACGGGTAGGAGTTTTGTTGTCAAAAGTGGCAACAAAGTTTCCACCAACGTTTTCCAAATAAAAAATGGGCTCCAACAGGGTGCAGTGAACTCACCAATCCTTTTTACTATTTTCACCAGCGAACTGATTGGCTCCATGCACAACTTGATTGCATTCGCCGACGATTGGGTCGCATACCGGACGGCACCAAAGATAGAAGTCATTAACACGCTCCTGCAACGTGACTTCGAAAAAGTCCAGCAATTTTGCGATGACTGGAAGTTGAAAATCAACCTCCAGAAGTGTGAAACAATCCTCTTCCGGACTCCGTTATACAGGGCCTCAAGAGATACGAAAAAGAATTGGCGCAAGTTCGGCATATTGGACCCACGGGGTCAGCCACTAGCCCTGAAGAGTGTAGTGCGATATCTTGGCATTATGTTGGATCAGTATCTGTATGGAGGTATCCATATAGATACAGCTCTGACGAAAGCTAAGAAAGGCTTTGCTATGGCAAGGGGGTTGTTTTACAGCAGCCAACTTAACGCCAAAGTGAAGCGAATCTGCTACACGGCCCTCATCCGGCCAATCATGGTGTATGGCTGCCCAGTGTGGTTCAATGTGAGTCCTTCCCAAATGGAAAAGATGAGGGTATTCGAGAGACAATGTCTTCGCGCATGTCTCAAGAAGTACAGAACCCCGGAATCTGACTACAAGAAGTTCTATCCTAATGAAGTCTTGTATAACGAAGCAAACGTGAACAGGGTTGATAATTGTATCATTAAGCTGATTCGCAGGCATGTTGCACGAGCCATGACTTCTGAGAATGATCTCATATTTGGGGCCTGCTACCCAAATGACGAGTACCACGAGAACGCTCGCCGAAAGGGTTTTATTCCACCGGAAGCGTTCTTGTATCTTGACCGCATTGGACTGATCCAGGATGCGGAGGCATGTCCTCTTATCTACCACGTGGTGAGAAGGACAGTGGACAGGCGACTGTTGTACGACGCCAACGTGGTTAGTCGGGATGCTCTCCGGTTCAGCACATCCATCTCCATCCGTGATAGGATGGACACGGATAAGGACCGGGGGTTCTACTGGTGGTTTGAGCCACACCAGGAACCCCAGCTGTCGTCAGCCTGGTAGGCTAGGGTTGGTCCCCCACGGCCAACTCACATTTAGTATAAGTTAGGTTAAGTTAGTAATTAAGATTACATATAAAAACTGTACATAAATAAAAAAAAAAAAAAAGTATTATTAAGTTAGAATAGGATATATTAAGGTAGATTATTTTTGTAGAAAATTCCATAGATAGCTAAGTTTCTTAAAAAAACGTTTTCTTAGTTTTTACAAAATAAATAATACTTTTTATTAATTGAAAGAAAAATAATTAGCAATGACGCCGAAAGGCAAAAACAAAACAAATATATCAATAGTTTAGCTTAGAGCGCCCGCATAAAGCCAGTAAGTAGTTATAAGATTTCATTTCTGTCGTACCTAGGTTAAGCGTTTTATACCTAGTTTTAAAATACCATTAGATAAATAATAAAAAAAATGCCTTTAAAAAAAAAAAAAAAAAAATCACCACTTCATCCACAAACAAAAAAAACTCTTTGGTGCGGTTTGCATGCCGAGGGCGGCGTTACTGCGAATGAACAGTGTTATGGCACCATGTTAACCGATACTTTGTGGGCCAAATTGGGCGACATTGGCTTCGACGGCATGTGGTTTCAACACAATTCTGTCACAAGCCACACAGCACACGTTACGATCGATTTACTGAAGAGTATGGTGAGCCCGGCCCAAAAAAGTCATAGAATCCGAGCCATTGGGACAACGCAACAGAGGACGGCCTAGGTTGAGATGCCACACACATGTGACCTCAAGCAATTTGGAGTGGAGGCCGCTGTGTAGAGATCGTTCTAGCTGGAGAGGCATATTGGGTGAGGCCCAGGTCCACTCCGGACTGTAGCAATTGAAGCCAGCTGGCAAGAGATCGTTCTAGTTGGACGTTGTTTAAGGCCCAGGCCCACCCCGGACTGTGGCGCCAATGAAAGAAAAAGAAGAAGAAGATGTATGGTGAGCGTGTTATTTCAAGAAATGGGCCTGTCGATTGACAGCCTCATTTGTGTGATTTAAGGCCGTTTGACTATTTTCTTTGGGACTGCGTTATGTCATTGGTTTATGCCAGCAAGCCAACGACGCTGGAAGTGCTCAGAGCCAACATTGAGTGCAGAGTAGCGGCCGTTTCAGCTATAGTCTAGATGTACGCTGTCCACAGAGGGCACTGCGTAAACAGACTTTCTAATTGACTAACGACAGCTGGGGCGTCGAATAGGGTTGCAACCACCAGTAGAACTTTCACTCCTTCCCACACTTCGTTTGTACACGAACAGAGATGACCTAACAGAAACGATGACTTTCCACACTGACCACCCCGACTTAAGCATCGTAGGGGTGTCATCTATCCATTCTATCATTCTACGGAAGCTTTAAACAATATAGGAGGTTACCGCTTTAAAGGCGTGGCCACTTAAAGGAGTTGTCCGCACAGAGAGGTTTCTCTGTGAAATGTACACTTTGCTAGAGACTTCCCTGTGCCTATACAAGTCAGTGTTTCCATATAAAGCCGATGAGCTTCATGACAACTGGTTCCTTAGTTCTGATGCAGCAGAATGCTTGTCTGAAGTATTAGTTCATCCTCTTGAGGTTGAGTGTCACTGTTTCTTGTGACACATCACATCTCGTCAAAATGCACTTCAGGCATCAGAGGCATCAGTATGAAGAGGAGAAGGCATCTAGTGGCTTTGCGCGTAAGTCTAATTGGCCATTAGGACGAGAAAGCAAATGAGTTGCGAAATGATTTTTACACCCTTTGACGAAACTCCATTTATCCGACTCAAACCCCCTATTTTTGTCACCTGCCGATTAACGAGAATTGAGTTCTTAGAACAATTAACATTCGATGAATGAAAAACGTGTTAAAATCAATTTTCCATAATTCCCCCATTTGTTTGCAAAAACTCCGCATATATACATATGCAAACCTTATGCAAGTCTATTTGTCTCCCCCATCCCATTGTGTATTCATTTACATACAGCCGAAGCGCAAACATGCCGGTAAAACATGAAAGTGACATTTTGCTTTGGTTTTCCACAGTGAAGGTAAAAACGCTGCATTTGCTTTTCATTGGTTACCAGGAACTAAGCCCCAAGGACCCTGGTGCACGAATTCAGTGATCTGCAAATGCGTCTAAAGAGATCGTTTGGGTGCTGTAGACACAAAGTCAAGGTGATGAAAATAAAAACCCGATGGCAGGGCAAAAATTTACGCAACCTGCCATGCGGATGTCAAACTCAAGACAAACTCACCTTCAGATATACCCATGAACGTATATTCAAATGCACAGTGCTCAAAAACCGCTCAACGCAAGGTCCTACCCCATCGAAGCCCACCGCAGACAAAAGGAAAGCCCCTTTTGAAGGGCCCGTTGATAGTTGGGCGAAGGCAGCAGCTCCACTCTTACTTACGCTCGATGCCGGTATCAAACGACTTAACCACAAGGATCTTGTTTTGCTTTCAAATTAACCCCACCACTCATAGTTCCGCCATCAGCCAAAGCGAAGGACACGCTCCACCGATTCATTATGAAGCAAACTCGTTCAGAGCTAATCAGTGAATCCGTAGGCTCCGCCGACCTACCCACCAAAACTGTTGCCCATAATTTTCAACTTTTCATTAATTTAAACTTTCCCAACTAACTTTTCCCCTTAAACCTGACTTGATGTGAAACTCCACCCCGTCGTCGCAATCCGCAATCCGGCCGAATGACGGTGCGTGTGGGGGCGGGAGTGGGCGCGCGCACCGAAGGGGCCGGTAAAACTTTAATTATTCGCATTGAAAACAACACGCTGGAATCAATTCGAAAGCGAATTTATTGTCTCCATCCATTATACTTAACGCGAAGATTTATGGCACTTCCCTTCGCCTGTGTGCGTCTGACATTCAGTGCCGGGATTGCTCTTGACCCGAAAATTTACCATCGAAACTTTCCACCGAAATCGATTAAGATTCACACTTCCCGCCTCAGCTCCGCGCTGTCGCCCAGTGCGGACGGCAGGAATTAGCCAAGCGAAAACTATCTCGCTTCGCCGTCTCGGTGACGGTTGGGTTTGTTGGGAAATCGTCATCTTCTCCAGGCAGTGGTGGCGGCGACGCTTGAAAGAAGATGTTTTTGAAAGTCACATCAGACACATCTAGTTGACGTTAGTCGGGGAGCGGAGCGAACCTGAACCGACACAAAGCTTCATGCTCCGTCAGGAGCGATCTGTTTTCCTGTGCCCGGCTTGACGGCGGCGTGAGGGCAGTGTTGATTCGGGCCACAACAATGGAACAGGAACTACAATTACATGACAGTTCATTAAATCGCTGCACGGCTATTGAATAATTACCGTCAGTTGACATACAAACACTCTCGTCGGGCTAATAGCAGACAGCCGTATCGGCAGCTTTAATGTGACTGTAGGTCAATGTGTGCTCACGGTTTAGCGGGAGAGCGTAATGAATACGCAACTTGGGGTATTTAGGAATCCATCAAGTATTCGCCCCGCCACCCGAGCTCACGCGCGCACTTCTCTACCCTGAAAGGAATCACAATAAAGCGGCTGTTTTAGGGCACTGCTACGGCGATGGAATCGTGCCCCGGGGGCAACTACACATTCCTATTGTATAGGCAACCTCCCACACCCCTCCTCCCCCACCACTCCTCCCAACTGGCGCTGCCGCCCACGCGTCCGTGCAGTCTGTGAATATGGAAAATTGATGAATAATGGATTCGATATCATTAGGAAAATGTTTGCTTGTACAAATTTCAATTATCCTGCGTCCGTTGATGGGGGCAGACGCACAGAAGTAAACGAAGCTAGTCGCCTCTTAACCTCTATGTCTGGCGATGCTTCTGATTTCAGAGTTCGCCAGCGAGTGGGGAAGTTATGAATTTTTGAGCGATACGCTGGCGGCGAATGCTTCCTGGTATGTGTGTGTGTGAATTGACCTCTTGCGCTTTGGCATTAAATCGATCTGGCTCTTAGGTGGAAGGAACTCCGGTGTACATGACTGTCTGGTGAGACTGAAAATCCATATTTGATGAGGTGATGGAAAGTTCTGAGGGGATGCGATGAACATGCACCCAGGATTACTGGGGGTGCCAATATTTGCATTACCAAGAGCGACGCATGAAAATACTAATCAAGACTTTTGGCAAATGAAATCTCAAATCTCTTAAAATTAACTTTTGCTTACGGACCGATCCTGCATTGCACTCAATCCGACAGCTTTCCTGTCTCTTTGATTTGTGAATTGAAAAATTAATCGAAATTGTGGTCTAATCCCAATAAACTTAACGGTAAAGATCTATTGAGGTTTGATGAGAACGTATTGAGTTATACATTCTTTAACAAATATATTTCATTTCAATTCGTTCCGCTGTCGTTCATCATTCATATCATTTCTTTAGTTTATCTGTCCGTCATTTTTTCTTATAATCAGTCTGACAACTTTTTCTTCGCTAGTTCTCCAATCTAGTCGATACAAAAATCTGTCTGACAAACAGCCCATTCATCCAGTTTGCAAGTTCGGCTCTTTTTCACTCGTCGGGCGTCATCAATTCAGCACACATGTGGAAGTATGAACACAGTTCCATCGGCATCTCAGTGATGCATTCCAATAAACCATTCAGTCCTTTACTATTAAATCATTTTACTATTTAAATATTCTCTCTTTATTAGATAGTTATTCCATCAGTCCAGTTGTCATTCTTTCCTTTCTTTCTTTTTAAATTCATCCTTAAGTGAATCAGCTTATCATCATGTCATTACTCCATCATTTCATCAGTGCCTCATTTCATCAGTGCATCATTTCATGTTCATCAGTATCAATTATTTCACTAGTTCATCATTTTATCATTCTATAATTTCATTACTCCATCATTTCATTACTCCATCATTTCATCAGTCCATCATTTCATCAGTCCATCATTTCATCAGTCCATCATTTCATCAGTCCATCATTACATCAGTCCATCAATTCACCAGTCCATCAGTTCACCAGTTTTAAATTTATCAGTTCATTAGTCGTTCATCAAATCGGCACATTTTTTCATCAGTGCATCATTCCTTCAGTGCATCATTTCATGATCATCAGTATAAAATTTTTCACCAGTTCATCATTTTATCAGTTTATCATTTCATCAGCTCATCATTTCATCAGTTCAACAGTCATTCACTCCGTCAGTTCCTGAATCAGTTCATCCACCTAGCGGATGGTGTGTCTGTTGGAGCACAGTTTAAAGTGACGCCAACGATCTGGGGAGCCAGTCCGTCCGTTTCGTGTGACATCAAAAACAAGGGCACACGAAATTTCTCTCCGGTCACATTTCGCCCACTTCACCTCAAGGATACACACGACGGAGCCGTCCATCTCCACTTTATTATCCTGCCGTGAATAAGAAAAGAACCTCCTCGCAAATTGCTTTGTTTTCTTCGCCCTAATCCCGATCTTCGCTCACTGATTGCATTAAGATAAGGCCCGCCATCGAACCAATTTGCTTAACGGAACAAGGGAGGCACATCCCCGGCTCGGCTAGGAAAAACAATGTTCCCCCCCAGATCGTATCAGCAACAATTTACAAAACATTCTCGAGAATTATTATCCGCCACCCTCCCGAACCAGAATATTAGTCCACTCGCACAGGAAACCAGAACAGCACTTCGCCTCCAATGCCGACAATCCGGTGCTGACCTAACAGAACCGTAAATTTCCTGAACAACTCTCCGCCCCTCCGCTCCGCCCGCCCAAATGGCTGCTGTCGAAAACACATCGCATCCACTTTACGACTGACACTGAAAACTAGTGTTGCAGTCCAGTTCCGCCAACCGCGGGCCATATTCTAACGCACGTATCCCACCGCGTCGTCCCGGCTGACTCATGCGTCCGCCGCGTACACCGGCTTAATGTGCATCCTGCGCCGTTTTGCTGTTCATATTTCAATTACAATCGCTTTTTAATGCGGTTATCAAAAATTATTACGGGCCTCGGCGAGAGCCGACGTCCCGCCACAGGACTCTTTTATTTAACGGCTAACGAGCCGCTCGCCAGTGAGCCGGTGTGTCAGTGCGTCATCACGCCCGTGCGACCGGCCGACTCGTATGCATGCATGAACGTGCAGCCGCCTGTTTGCTGTGACCAGCGAGTTGTGTGTCCTTAATAACAGGATTATTCGTCGCCAATGTCGTTCACAGTCAAATATCGTACGCATCTACATAATTAAACGGACATTTTGAATTTATAATGCAACGTTGATAGCACTGGTGGGTTTCCGTTGCCCACACCGGGTGCCGCCGACAAGTGGGTGGCCGGGGCGCCGCTCTGTTGGCGGCTCCTCGCGATGCAGGCGCGTTATGAATCATAAAGTTCGCGGAATT
Source organism: Eristalinus sepulchralis (assembly GCA_944738645.1). Taxonomy (NCBI): domain Eukaryota; kingdom Metazoa; phylum Arthropoda; class Insecta; order Diptera; family Syrphidae; genus Eristalinus; species Eristalinus sepulchralis. The sequence continues at coordinate 32,545,463 of OX122885.1, read as the reverse complement.
ATTGTTTAAATGTGCATTAAATTTCGTTGATGTATTGTTCGAGGATAAATCAGGACGGGAACGAGAGCGTAGAGTCCGATGCGCTCGGTGGTTTATAAGTTGTTTATTGTCCGGGTGCGGAATTAAAAATTCCAACTTTTGTGGTGCACGGTGGTGTTGGCACGCGGGGCGGCGGTGAAGGATCGAACCGGCTTGAAGTTCCGAGGATAAAGGACGTTATTTATGCCATATTGATAGGATCTTAACGCGACTGAATTATCCGCTTAATGGAGTAATAAGAGCGCCAGTGTCATTCGCCGCCGAAAAGGCGGTGAAGGCGGGTGAGTGTGTTTGAGAGGGGGAAACTCTTTAAGTGGCGCCCGGTCGCAAATCACGCTTAGATTTCGAGGTTCCTGATAAGGGGCATTCCGCAAACATTCATGTTCTGCACTCAATGATCCTGTGAATAACGGCAGGTCCTCGAAATGAGAAGCAAGGAGCTTCTTCAATTGACTGATGGCAGTGGGAGTTTGTCTTGCGATAAGGTGACTTTCTGATTCATAGCATGAGCAACGTAAATGGGGGACTTCAGGGAATTGCTGATTTGATAGGCTGACTCAAGACAGAAAGTGAACCTCTTTTACTAAAGGTTATGCGACGGGTAAAGAAACCACACTAAGAGGTGGACTAAAGTTAGGTTAAGCTTAGGCCGTTGCTTAGGTTTCACTCCACTGATGCCACATTACCAAAAGGGTTTGCTATTCCCAGCACTCCTCTAAGTGGCATCTTTTCTCTTTATTCTAGTGGCTGAGCCACTAAGTTTCCTATAGAAATTTCTTGATGTTTCCTACTTGTTCATCAAGGCTGCTGTAAAAGATATCCCCGATCGTTTTCCTTCTAACAGTTGCAAGAGCAGGGCACGGTCCGATGTAATAAATTGTAGTTTCTTTCTCTTCCTCGTCTTGACAACCGCTGCAGAAGTTGCAGTAGGGAATGACAAGCCTTCTTGCGCGATTACCCATCAGGTAAAGACAGGTGAGAACCCCCCAACCCCCTTATCAGAGGTTCATCATTCTTGCCACGCCTGATTAGGTTCTTTGTCCGTGTAAGACTGATCCTTGGCCATAGCTGTCTTAAAATCAGCATATGGCCAACTTATTAAAACTGCTCTTAGCGCTATCAATGGCCTCTTTAAGTAACCTCGATCTTACGACTTGAATTAGGCGGAAGCGGGTGTTTCCTGATTTACCTCTTTGGGCAGAACCGCCTGCTTTCTTGGCAATTCATTGCCCCTTTCATTGCCCAGGTTAAATGTATGTGTGTCGAGGAACCCAACACAAGGTGAGGTTGCATCCAAGTGCTGACTTCTTCAGGAATAGTTTCCAGAGCCTTACCGGCTTGCCTGTCTATCTATAGCACAAAAGAGTTTTCCATCAATCGGCTCCATTGACAGGACAGGCGCGAAGTCTCATGAATACCTTAAACTTCTCCCTGCAAAACACTGCAAAGGTCTAAGAGACGGAGTGCCGGGTGTCGCATCAAAATTACTTGAGCTTGGCTGTCACTGCCCCATAGACTACTCTTCCTTGTGGCCATCATCTTCCTGTAATAAGTTCGAAAGCGTCTTCAAAGTAGCCGAGGAAGTGGAATGTTTCATTTGATGTCTGACCTTGGTGCGTGCGTCTTCACCCTCGTTGTCAGAAACGGCAACGCAATGAAAGGAGCATACTACCTGGGGCTGTCATATCAGGACCTGTTCTTACATTTCTAGTGTCTGACATTTCGTAAGGTTTTAGAACAGGACAACTTTGAATAATGGAAGCACCGGTTTAGATTCTGTCGTTTTCATTGCGATTTTCTTAAGCAAAACTCCAAATCTTTCTCTTTGCCTTAACTGCGGTTGAGGTACTTCCTTGTCGTCATCTAAATAGTAAGCAGCTGTAATTTAAACATTGTCGAGGGCAGAAAGAAGCCTTAAGGGTTAGTTTTTCAGATGTCAGCAACAGCGAAAAATCAATGCAGAACTCATATAAAACATAGCTAGTAACCAACGCTGCTTTGAGCTTAAACTCAACCACCAACTTAACCATCTATACCAAAATGTGGCTTAGAGAAAATCAAGGGACACGTTTTCGAGGTTAAAGAACTGTAGACTTACTTAATCGCATCTGAATGGAGAACATTGGTGTGTCAAAGAGGATCTCACTGCCATGAAGACTGAACTGGTCGTTTTCACTAGTAAGACCCTCACATAAGGCTATAAATCGTCAATGACCAACACCACAGATTCTTCGATACAGGCTAGTTCCTAGCACTTACACTGAAAGACCAGTTTCGCCGAAAGACCACAATTGTACTAAATACATGCAAAAAAGCTAACAAAGTAAAATGGGCTAACCACATATGTTGTCCTTGGTCTAGACGGCAGTATGATGCCCGATATGAGACCTAACCTAGTCTCGCTTACCATACTGCAATACTCTAGGAAAAGTCGACTAGCAACAGCGACGCTCTTGAAACCCCCCATTCAGATGCGTTGGATGTAATTCTCAATCTCTGTCTCTCCCATTTCTGATATGTGTTTGCTAACAAAGCCCTTAGACATTGAAGGAGATCCTCATCACAATGGATCGTATCTCAGGGACATTCGGAAATCCTTCACATAATAAAAGTCACGAACAAGAACCTTGATCACTCACAGCGCCATAGCTAATTTCGAAGCTGAACTTAGCCACTATGCTCCCAGATTCCGAGTTCTCTTCTGTCGAACACAATCCTTCCGCAAACTCCATGGGTTCCCATGGGACACATGGGTCGATAACAAGAAGACGTTGGATGTTGCATTTACTTTGAAAATCTTAGCATAAGTCGATTTTTTTTATTTTTAGTTCACTGTGGTGTACTCCAAGCTGAAACATGGGTCATTAGTGAAGCACTCTGCTGGATAAAGTGGAATGTCTTCATCCTCTTGCATAGTCAGAAGAGCACTTAAGACATGCCTTACTAAATTCGTTCTTGCCATGTGAGTAAGGTGATCAATTCTATCTTCGAGTTACCCAGGAACATGAAGACTCGTGCACGCGGTTCACTTGATACACCACAAAGGACCCCTTATAGGGAGAACTCCAAAAGCCCCGAGATCATGATCAAAGACAGTCACGGATCAGACACAGATTCATCAGAGGTCACATGGTTGGGAGTGTGTACTGTATATGTGGTCAAAGCGACTTGGTTGTCTACTAGATATACGGAGCCTTACCTCGGGTGCAAACAGACAATTGCCCAAATGGACGTTGGAACCGGGGAATACTGCTGCGAATGTCAGAACAAACGTTGACTGATCTCTGTGGCAGTTGAGCCCTCGAACTTTGTGTCGATCAAGAGAAGTCCAACCTGTTTCTCTTTCCAGATGTGTCGTGATACCGACAATGGTTCAAGGATTGCACTTGGTTGTCCAATTACACCGCTGTATACCTTCGTTTGGACATCATTTCGTGCAATAAGAGACACAAGAAACTAACTCCATGCTCCTTTCAAGGGTAATTCGACTCTAAGCACCTAAGTTGGGGAAAACACAAAAACCCTCCTGCTGTGTCGGTTATGCTTGTCCATAGCGGCCCTCTTCGACACAGCTGCAGAGAGTAGGGTAAAGAAAAACGAAAAAAATTCCAAGTGCGCAGAGTCACAAGTCCTTTGCCCTTTACAAACGAAATTCCGAGAAATGAAGGATTCGACAGAGTGACGCAAAGTTCTGAGAACTATGTTAATCAACTGGCTGTACTTGGTTCAGTAAACCACATGAATTGGAATTCAAAGAACTTAATCGTGTTATCGGGCTGAAATATAAACCGTTCAAACGGCTGAATCAGACAAGCGCTTTACATTAATCTTCAGGACTGACATCACCGTGGAAAACGGGAAAATTTTGCAATAACCTTTTGTCACAAATAAATGCAACGTGAAGACCCCTGTTCATACTCGACCAGTTCATTTGCGGTGGTGCAGCAGTCAATCTCGACCCATTGTTATGCCCAATAAGTAGAATAATAATAACTTATTGGCACTACAGCCCACAAGGGACCAGGGCCTAGCTTCTACAATAACTACTCGTGTTGTGCGGGCTGCTGTCCTCCCACGAGTAGAAGGGACCTACAGTTTTTTGCTGACTCTAAACGGCTAAGTTTGAGAAGCTTCTCATAGACAATTGTACTCTTTGAGTGTTGTCAGCAACTCGAAAGAGGTGGTGTCGTGAAAAAATGCGAGGTGTCCCATCCAGGAAGCGAACCTAGCCCTTCAACGTGTGGTTCGACACACTTACCCACTTAACCACGGCGACCAACAAATATGTAGAATAACAACTTCCCAATCTTCCGACTTGACAGAACGACAAACTACACAAACTATGAGCAGATGTGGGATTTGGTTTCAGGCTTATATCACGGGGTTCATCTTCCCAAGAGAAGTACATAACGCAAGACTAGACGCCTTAGTTACCCAAGTGCCAAGTGGGATCATGCTTGAGAGACAATCACCCCACCTTGGTATGGAGCGATGCCTTTCTGAAACCTCTGCCGCTCTCTGGGTTGCAGCACCCGATTGAGAATTCAACTCCACACTGAGCCGGAAAAGTCCCCTAACCGCCTAGCCTGAATCAGTAGGATGAACAACTTGATTCAGACCAGTGAGCACGGTACACTAACCACGGCTCTGTCCGCGATATGGGTATTAAACCACAGCCACCATGATACTCCCACAAGGGGGCATACCGCACGGTTAGGCTGAAACCGAAGTTCCAGGGGCACCTGACCTCCAGTGGCACCAGAATATAGCCCCTGGGCAAGCTGTCATCAGTCAGATTTCCTCAAAACCTGGGTCTGTATCATTCCGACACCAAATGGACTTTGGCTCCATCAGTGATTCCGTATACACTAATAATAATCCCACGAATGTTATCTCGAGTGAAGTGATTCACAAATCCAGTCTCATCAGCTGGAGCCAACTTAGAGCAGTCGACGTCGATCAAGATGGGGTTGTGCTTGACAACGACTTCTTCATAGTTAAAAATCTCCACGAGAAGTAGAAAGCAATTGAAGCTGTCTTTCAAAATGTGTGCACGGTCAATGAACACATGACTTCGAAGATGGAGCCTTGTTGAAACACTTACATCTACGTGATGAGTCAATTCCGATCCGAGGACTTTGGTTTCCTAGGTTCAATGAGCAGGGAACAGCTTTATACTTATTTCGAAGGCTGAACACCGAGATATTTTCAAATCTCTTCTTCAGTGATTTGAAAGAAGTCAGTGGGAATCGATGGGATATCGAATAATGTTCTGCGTCACCTGCCTTCAGAGACGGTAGATGTATCTCTGTTTAAGAGTGGTACCCGCCCAACCGTGAATGGTGATCGAGATAGTAACGACTTCCTGTGGCCAGAAATTAAGGATATGGACCTAGACGATCTGCGCTTCCAATAGAATGGCGCCACTTGCCCTGCAGCCAACGAAAGAATGACGCTTTTGCGTGATAAGTTCAACTGCTGTGTTATCTCACGCTGTAGCGATATTAATGGGCCGCCACGATCGCGAGATTTGACACCACTGGACTCCTTTCTTTGGGGATATTTAAAAGAAGAAGTGTACTTCAACAAGCTAAGAACACATCAAGAGCAAAAAGATCAGACAAGTCGGCACAATAACGACATGGAACCTCAATTATGTCACATACCAATTGGAAATAAGGACCATGGTGTGGAGGCAGGCCACCGAAGTCATGGCGATCATTTGGTTGATATTTCGTTTCGCACATAATTGTCATAGATCGTTCTACGAATATATCTTTGAAAAATGTGATAATTGTCAGAAATTTTTTTGTTTTATCTGAAATTATCATAGTGGGTTATCATTGGACCATCTTTTGGAATACTGTCGAAAGCTTTCTTTTGGTCAGCAAAGAGTCCAGTCGTGGTTGCCATTTCGTAGTATGTACCCACGACGAAGGTCTTGATTCGATTCCCCGGTGGAACACCTCTCATTTTTCACGGCGCCACCTCTTTCGAGTTGCTGACAACACTAAAAGATCATCAGTTGTGTAGAAAAGCTTCTCAAACCTCGCCGTTTGGAGTCGGCAAAAAAACTGTAGGTTCCTTTCTAATCGTGAGAGAACAGTAGCACGAACAACACGATCAGTTGGTCCCTTGTGCGCTGTAGTCCCAGTCAATTATTATTATTTAAAGAGTCCATCCGTACATTTCCTTCATCATAGTATGACATTATTTGAGCTGAAAGTTGCGGTTAAAAAATCTGTTCGCTTCTAATAAGCTTATAATTCATTTGCAAAGATCATGCTGAAAACAGGAGTATGCTTCGAGTATGCTTCGAGTACGTTTCGTTGTTTCAGTTCAGTTTGAGTTCTGTTTCAGTTCAGTTTCAGTTCAGTTTCAGTTCAGTTTCAGTTCAGTTTCAGTTCAGTTTCAGTTCAGTTTCAGTTCAGTTTGAGTTCAGTTTGAGTTCAGTTTGAGTTCAGTTTGAGTTCAGTTTCAGTTCAGTTTCAGTTCAGTTTCAGTTCAGTTTCAGTTCAGTTTCATTTCAGTTTCAGTTCAGTTTCAGTTCAGTTTCAGTTCAGTTTCAGTTCAGTTTCAGTTCAGTTTCAGTTCAGTTTCAGTTCAGTTTTAGTTCAGTTTCAGTTCAATTTCAGTTCAGTTTCAGTTCAGTTTCAGTTCAGTTTCGGTTCTGTTTCAGTTCAGTTTCAGTTCAGTTTCAGGCTCCAAACTTCGTTTTTGGTAAACGTTTTTGGTAAAACGAAGTTCGGCGAAACACACCCCCAAATCCGTTCAAAAATTAAATTATCCTCCCTATTCCATTTAGCTTCGTTACATTGGGGGTACAAATAAGTTCCGTCCGCTTTCAAAAGATGGCGCCACCTGCATGTTAGACTGATCTTGGAAGCGATTACCTAATTCACTGGAAAGGTGTGACATTTGTCAGAAATAATTAGTGTCCATCAGCGTCTGGTTTAGACAATAATAATAATTGAGTGGCACTACAGCCCATAACGGACCAGGGCCTAGCTTCTACAACAACTACTCGTGTTGTGCATGCTATTGCTCTTCACGAGAAGAAGGGACCTACAGTTTTTTTGCCGATTCCGAACGGCGAGATTTGAGAAGCTTTCCATAGACAATTAATACTCTTTGAGTATTAGCAACTCGAAAGAGGTGGTGCCGTGAAAAAATGCTGGGTGTCCCGTCCGGGAATCGAAACCAAACTTTCTGCGCCGAAGTCGATGCACTTACCACTGCGCCACGGCGATCACAATACGGCCACGGCGATTGGTTTAGACATCAATATTATTTTTTTGCCTTTTTCGAAAATGCCCGGATTTGTCTTTTGCGAGAAGTTTTGATTTTCTTGCTTCATTCGAACAAAAGTCCACCTTAAGCCCACGGAATATCTCTAGAAGTCTAAATTAAATCTGCTTCGACCGAGAAAAAGTGGTTTCGACTCTTCAAAGGTGATGACTTTAGCGCCGAAGACAAAGAGGGTCTTGGAGAGTCCAAAAATTTTGAAGATGCAGAATTGGAGGGCTTACTCCATGTCAAACGCAAATTGTTCTCGCAGAATCGTTGGGAGTGACTTAGCGAAAAATTTCCGTTCGGTTAGAAAAATTTGGATTTATTTAAAATCAAGGAAATTGGGTGCCCTACCAGTTTAAACCTAAAGATATTGAAAGTCAATTTTTCACCTCAGGGCTACTTGTTGAAAGACACCAAAGGAAGGTATTTTTTTGAGCCGGATCGTGGCTGGAGACGAAAAAAGGCTGTACTGCGATAAACCCAAGAAGAAAAAAATCCATGCCAGGCCGGGTGAATCCGATCCATCATCGTCGAACCGTCTGTTCAAAGTTTATGCTCTGCATATGGTGGGACCAGACGGATGTGGTGTACTCTGAGCTTCTAAGACCAAGAGAAACCATTGATGGAAAACGTTATTGACTACAACTAATGTGTTCGAACCGTGCATTGGGGCAAAAATGGCCATAAACCACCGAAAGGCATGACAAGGGGAGCTTGCAACATCACGCTCGCCCTCATATGACTGTAGCGGTCAAAAACTATTTGCAAACGCTGAATTGAGAGGTCTTACCCCACCCACCCTATTCTGCAGACCTTGCTCCTTCCGACTACTGTCTTGATCGACGGACGGGTGGTCACCGGTTAGGGTCTTTTGAACAAATCGAAGAATGGCTTAAGATCTGGGTTGATGCTTGAAAGGACTCGCTTTTTAGAGCTGGTATTGGCAAGCTATTAGAGAGATGTACAAAAGTAGTCGCTTCCGAAGGGCAATACTTTAAATGATGTACGTTTCCTTTTGACAAAAAAAAATAAGCACAAAATATAGAATTTATTTGTAGCCGCAATACAACCTCGTTGCTCTGCGTTTTTTGAGACGAGCGCGAAGACGTTCTCTCTCGAACATCTGCTTCTTTTCCATCTGGGGAGTAGAATCACCCCCAGATAGAATCTTTTGGGAATACGGAAATGATCACATTCGAGTTCGATCTGTTGCAAGTTTTTTCTTCGAAGGCACTGTAGCAGACGAAAGAAGGGGAATACTCAAAATGGAGGGAAAGTACATAATTCTCAGCATTACGCATCCATAGAGGTAGTCTACTCTTTGTCTACAGGTAAACCTGTGCAATATTGAAGCTATTTAAAAGACACACAATTAAGTCACGTCTTAGTACGCAAGCCGTTGACCAACATAGGACCCACGCATTCTCACATAAAAGTTAGGCTTTGACCAAATGCCAGTGAAACATTCACTTTAACCGTGCGTCGGCATTGTTTAACCTCAGGACACTTGGAGGTCCTGAAGGTCCGTATGCTCCATTCCACGGTCCATGAAAATGCATCGCCAAAAAAACGCTTTAAAGTGAAGAACATCAGTTTTAGATAATCCTCCCTCCTGGCTGTATGTAACTCCAAACCTTCAAGAGATTGATTTCTTCTCCCGTAATCCCATACAGCCACATGTCCTCTAATTGCCTGTGTGAAAGATTTCCATCTCAAATATCAAAGGAAACTTCAAAACCACCACGAGACGTAAACGAAAAAATAAAACGACACGCTACGAGGAAGGAAGCTCTCCGACACACACACACCCTTATACAAATCCGCAAAAAAACAAAAAGGGAAACTTCAACAAAAGATTTTCGAAAGAGGTAGTACGAGAGAGAGAGAGGGAGAGAGGTGGAAAAAAAAAACTCATAAAAATCCAATTCCATTTTGCACTGCGGACAAAAGCACTGCACTACGACACGACCCCGACTAAGGCAGGCACGGTACGGCACGGAACGTATCTATACACGGCTGCCGACGGATGACGGGCGCAGAAGGCCACTCAGGTGCGTTTAAACGTTCCTCGCAACGGAATCGTCCATAAAAGATCAATGGCCATAAAATAATCATTGGTTCAAATCGGAAGTAAACACTGAGACAACTGCTGGCTCGGACCAAAACTTTGCCCTTCGAGGTGCTGCGGCCCCACGGCGGAAGGGGTCATGCAATAAAAGGACATTATACACAAGGAAAAGGAATTACGACGGAACGAGCAGTCGGTTGATGTCGGCGCGACGGTGGCGCAGGGGGGATCCACGCTCAGGTAAACGGAGCTATCTCCGACGCAAAAGAGTTATCTCCTCCGACGGGGACGGCGGCGGCGGTGGCGTCGGTAGTGGTGGCATCGAAGAATGGGCGGCAATAAGTATAAGGAAAATGCAAAGTGCCGCTGGCAAGGTGTTTGCACACTTCGAGGAGTCCTCGTAAAAATGCAATTCTTCTTCGTTCATTGTCGGGATGTTGGGTGGAAAAATATAAAGACAAACAGAGGAGACGAAAAAATGCGCCAAACGGTAAAAAGAAGAACGGGTGGCTGTGCTTTTCATCACAACCCGCCTGCACTCTTACTCTGGGAAACTATCCTGACGCAAAAGGATGCTGGAACAGAATCCACTGCCATTCAGGCAGAATTCTTCTGTCCGTCCACTTGGCCTTTATTAAAACAAAATCGAAGTGTGCTGCCGCCGCCGGAGCGAACGAGTGTGCAGCTGGAATCACAGTGAGGGGCAGAGAGAGAGAGGTGTCGGCATGGCCAGTTCCTCCTTGATAGCACCTGACTGGTTGACTGAATGAGTTTCCTCCTTTATCGATCGATTTAAATGCTCGATCCGGATGCATTTGCAAACAAATTAAAGCACTGAGCAAATAGGTGTCTGCACGGAGGACCAGCTGCTGAGGGCGTTCACAGGGTGTCGGCAGTCGAGGTATTGTTGGGAATCTGTTAAATCGTTGAGTAAGCTCACTTAAAGACCCCTGATTTGCGCACACAGAACACATTCGTTGAACAGCGTCAAAAGCAGGAAATGACATCCGTCGCATTGGTCGCATTATCGATGAGAAGTTTGGCCTGTGGAGACATCACCCCAGCCGAGGGGTGTATTTCATTCAGCCTCGAATTGCTTTTGGATTGAGTTTATTGAAAAAGAGAGACTTTCCTTAAGTCCGTTTGATGGCCGTCTTTCTGGTTGGGGTTGACTTGTTAATAGTGCAGTCTTAAGTGAGACACAGCAATTTTTGGTGCAGGCACAGTGGGGTTGAGAATTTTTTGAGAACATACATATTTAGGAATTGGACAAAAAATTAGTGACGAATGCACATCTAATAAAGGGTTTTTCAATAGGCCCCTGATAACTTTGAGTTTAATTTGTGAACGCATTCTTCATTCATTAGACTGTCACTGTTGGTCTGTTCAGGAAATTCGACATTTTCATCCTTGTAAGGTACACGACCGAGCAACGTTTGCAAATAATAAAAATTTTCCACCGAAATTCGTAGTCGGTGATCGCAAATTTATGATCCTTAGCTCCACTTTTCGGTCGTATTTCTCGCCCTAGTGGGGGACTAACAAGTCAAGTGCAAAAATTTGAGTCTAAATATTCGTTGTGAGGAATTGCCGTGTCAGGGAGACAACGGGTCGAAGTGTCGAAGATATCGCTGCCATTCAGGTGTTGGTATCAAACGATCGAAATTGGACAATTCCAAGAATTGGGTTCTCAAGAACTGGGCATCGCTCAAACCACATCGGTGCATAGTTTGCATAGGAATCTTAGTTTACATCCATATAAGATCAGGGTGACTCTAGAATTGAAGCCGACGGATCATTTGAAGCGACTTACATTCGCCGATTGGGTTCTGGAGAAGATACGCCAAGACAGTGAACTTCATTGTAAGATCATCTTCAGTGACAAAGCTCATGCGTTCGTCATTAATTATTGGGTGGCACTACAGCTTCCAGCTTCTACAACAACTACTCATGCTGTGCGTGCTACTGTTCTCTCAAGAGTAAAAGGGACCTATAGTTTTTGCCGACTCTGAACGGCGAGATTTGAGAAGCTTTTCAAAGAGGTGGTCCCGTGACGCCACGATGACCACAGATGCTGTCATAAGTGGCCATAAAATCGATGATAAGGTGGTGTGTATCGATTTGTTGCTCCTGGGTTTTCTCCAAAATTTACCGTAGTGTGAATATTTTGTCGATGGATTTTCCCGGCCTAAGGCCACACTGGTATGTCTACCGTCATTACCACGTGGTAAAGAAGTGGGCATCCTCCCGCATCTTAAATCAATACAATATGTCAGAACACTTCCGGTAGAATGAATCCACTACGGAGCGCGTTCTCGTGGTATTCATCGTTAGGATAGTTCGTTTTTAGAAGTCATGGATCGTGCAACTTGCCTTCGAATCAGCTGAATAATGCAATTACCCACGCTTTTCACTTTGGTTTCGTAATACAGAAGCTCATTGTGTGGTCTCCTCTATTTTTTTCAGACAAGCGCGAAAGCATTGCCGCTCGAACATCCGTATCTCTTCCATCAAGGAAGGACTCACGCTGAACCACACAGGACAGCCATACACTTTACTGGCCGGACTAAGGCCGTGTTGCAGGTCACCTTATCTGTAGCTGTAGCTGAATGGATATTACCATACAGAAACTGGTCCAACATAATGCCAAAATATCGCACTACACTCTTCACAGTTAATGGCCGGCCTTGTGGGTCCAAGATGCCGAGCTTACGCCAGATTTCCTTTGTATCCATCTACCTATATTTAGGATGGTTTCAGACTTCTTTTGGTTTAATTTTAACTTTCAGTCCTCGCAAAACCGCTGGATCTTTCCGAAGTCACCTTGTAAGAGGAAGTCAATGATCTTAATCTTTGATGCTGTTTTGTACGTAACAAGGTTGTCAGTGAAGCTGATAAGCTGCACGGAGGCAATCAGTTCACTGGTGAAGATAGTGAATTGAATTAATGAGTTTATCGCATCTGAAGACCATTAGTTGTATTTTATGCTTCTTCCAAGTCAACAAGGCAGGCCCCGGTGCACTGGGCTTTAGCCTTGTTCCACAATATGTCCGAAACAGTATCATGTGCCACCATAAATGCCACTCTCTGGTATTCTAGCCAGACTGTGTCGAAAGCCATTCTCTCCTGGCTTACTCTCTATGAAGCTTTCTCGGGAAAGCTTGCAATAAGATAGGGTAGAGTTGTTCAGAAATCGGAAAGTGAAAAACTTGTGTAGCCTGGAATTGGAATTTAACCAAATTAAGGCATTAAGTCCGAAAAGGCAAAAAGTGCCAAATTTCTTCAGCATAACACAAGACAGCAAAGTAATTAACTGTGTCACGTTTTAGAGAACCTCGCCTCGTTACAATCTAGCAGAAACTTCTCAACTCGTTTTTAAGCCTCAAATCAGTTTCGGCAGACGTAAGTCAGTTTGCACACGGGAACAGGCATGTAGACGGACATGACATATGATCCCATAACGATCACTGTCGCAGCTGACAACTTGGCTCAGAGAAAGAGACGGCTTTCCAAAAAGCAAGCTTTGTCTTCGTGTTTCTCCAGAACTTTTCGATAGCAACCGTTTACGATTTATTAGCTCTTGGAAACTCGACAGTTTCATAATGATTTTGCAATTTATAGCACCATGCATCCATTGGACTTTCAATCTGAAGATGGTCTCTTACACAAACATTCACCCCCCATAGGCTACACTCCATCAAGACGAATATACCCTTCTCTTCTTTCAACATCTCCACACACCCCCAATCGAACATCGGCATAAGATTACTACTTCCCTTGAATAACAAACTCTCACCCGCACACAAGAATGCAGTGAAAGCCATCACAATCATCAGTACCACCAGGATCGGCAGTCGGACTTGCAGACGCAAGGCAGACACTCAAAAGTAATATTCTCCAAAGTTTCTCTCTCGACCACTTTTTGAGAGTTTTTCACTTGAAGCACCCTAGCCATGCGGATACGAATGTTATTAAAGATGATAATTGAAAACATCACCCCCCTCCCCACCCACCCAACGACCATCGCAGTGACTCATCATCGCACCGAGATAGTGGATTGGACAATATTGGCCGACTGCAGCTAAGTTCAATAGTTAGCCCCGTTGGGCGCCCGTTCAATGTTCAATGTTCAATGTTATTTGTTCAGCTTTCACAGTGTGCTTCACTTTAGCACCATTAATGGAAAGATAAGTAGACGAACCGAAGCTCGCCGCTTGATGTTTCTACAACACACCACGGTGGCTCAGCTTGTATTAGCCGCTCATACTAGACCACCACCGCCACCATCACATCGCCTCTGTGCCGGCCATTGATGGCGTGGCGTCATCTTCATTGGTCCTTGCGCCACCTCTCCAATGGCGCGACTGGCTTTGTCGATTTTTCGAATAAATTCAATTCGTTTGAACAGCACTTCACTAATATTATTGCTCCAGCTCCAGTGCGGCTCCTTGTGCTCCTTCCCCGCCCCGCCGACAGCTGCTCATAGCTCATTCATTGAATTCATCTATCATCATCATCAACATCACTTATTTTTGCTTCTTCTCTGTGTGTTCGTTCAGATACTTTGTGTTAGAATTCCGAGTAGCTGTGAATGATGGGGTGGGTGGTGGCGGTGGTGGGGTTGCTATCGCACTCGAAAAATATTTAATTGATTTCCGTTTTTCAATGTGATCCCAGAGCGGTTGAGGTGGTAGCTGCGGATGGGCGGAATTGTCTCCTGGCGCTGCAACTGATGGTGGGGCGGTGTTGTCTTTTGTTAGAATAGTTTCCTCCTCTTTCAGCAAATGCAAATCATTTCAAAGGGTGAATGTGAAGATGGATTGCGAATTATTGGCAAAAGTTTCTGCCTTTGAGGGAAGTGGCTAATTGATGATGTTTGCGAGAGCCACGTTGGTGATGTTTGCGCGAGTATGTGTGTAAATTGACAGACGCGTTTGTTTTTCCCGACAGTTTGCATTGAAATTTTCTAGTTGTCGTTTCCTTGTTCTTTACAGGGGGGGGGAGGACATGAATTGTTGCTGAAAGATCGATGGAGCTTGCAGTCACATGCAACTCCAAGTCAGTTACTCCGAGGGAATATGTTAATGCCTTCTTTCTATGTTAAGTAAGGCTGGCTCTTATACATAAAGAACACTGTTTTTTGTAATAAAGGACATTTATTCTAATGGTGATGAGGTTGATGATTTATACAACCTCCGGCAATGAAAGAGAGCCCCACACGTGACCAGGCAGCATTGCTTTCAATCATCAAGGTCATTCGCTTGGTCAGAAGGATCAGAAGAAAAAGTCTCCTTCCATTCAGAACTAATGCTTCAGTGCCCTTCGCCGCGTATAGTGTGTTCTGAAGAAGCCTTCTGAGGTTGTTTTGAGTCTTGCTTTCTAAGTGGATGTTTTTTGAACGAACATATGTCTGAGTTGATGTGTCTGGATAAGGAGTTTGGCTACACTCATGCGATAGGGCTGATCCGCACATACTTTGGCCCTCAGTGGTGCCAAAAACACAGACTTCGCTCATGTTTGTGTTAACGACAGTACCTTAGATTTGAGCAAATTTTATGAGGCGACGTGGTTTGATAACTGCTACTTCGCTTAAGCAAAAGAGGGAAGCAACAATTTTGTGTCACGCAGGACATTCATTACCTTTTTCCGCCATAAAAAATGACACATTGTCAACAATTGCTTTTTTATGGTTTCGTTTTCACAAACAACGCCACTTTAATTTTGGTATCCCCGTTTGACTGCCTCTCCTTCATTTGAAAATTTAAAAAATTTAAAATTTTGGAGGAAATTTTAATTGATAGAAAAAAATTAGACAAAAGAGAATTTGGAGCTTTCTTAATAAGTTTTTAATTTACCACTACAAAGCTACACAGCTTCGGAGACAATGTGCTTCAAAAAATCAGCATATTTGGGAATGACAGCATGTCTAAGATCGAGACAAACGGCAGCACTTGGATTTAACCCCTTACTCCCGCTCTGATCATTTTCTGCAGCAGTAGAAGCGTCACTACAGATCTGTGACGAGATGGGCAGTGGAAATGTAAGCTTCTCGGGCACGCACCGTTCCTTATTCTAACGAAGGTGAGGATGCACTTGCTAAGGAGGAGCCAGGCGTAGTTACATGCAAATTTCATTCAGCCGAATAAGGATAGGGGTTGACGACGAAATCGCAATGTTCCGAAATGACAGAATTCAAAATCAACGAAATGTCCAAAATCCCGAAAGAGATAATCTTGAAACATAGTCCCAAAAAACGAAATCTCCAAGTAGGTATGTCTACCGGTAAATAAAAAAGGGGTTTGCTGCATAGACGGAATGTGCTAAGAGGGATACGACAACAGTCTCTACTTGAAGAGCAGTCTTGCAGTTAGGGAAGGTAAAAATCACCCAGCACCTGCTGAACCCAAGCGGAAGCGAAATGAAAGTTTTATTAAGAGCGCTATTTAAGCACTATAGGATTCGGTTCCAAGCAACAAAAGAACCTGTTGGGTCTATCGGACACCTTCCTACCAAAGGGGTGATTAGGTCGTCATTAGGTGTAATTTTCAATAGGCAGTTTTATAACCGATCACTCGTCACTCCTATCACACTGCCTTGTCATTTTTGTTCAGTATCATTTGGCAAGTCATTCAGCAATCACACCAACAACAGCTTTTCCACGGTGGTCAGCTGTATTTCGTAAATTATTGTCTGTGAGAAATGTTTTTCGTGCTATTCGAGGGACTCACGGTGCGCATTATCCACCTAATGAAACGACAATTTACGTAACTGGATGATATTTGTCAGCTCCAGCACCTTTTCAATGGCTTGGCCATACTAAGGGACTTCAGTAATTGACCACTTACCACTTGCGACATCACACTTTTGGACTCTTTCCTCTGGGGATATGTTTAGGTCTGCAGGAAAAAGTCAGCTACGATTGCCGCCTTGGAAGCCAACATTAATCGTGTTATCCGCTAGTTAGTCGAAGGCGTCCCCCAAAATTTAACCTTATGAGTGAACCACCTCAGATTAGTATTGAACAATACACCATTTTCAAAAAGGAAATGCAACGAATTGTTTTCTTAAGCGATATAAACAATTTTGAGTTCACTTTCAAATTTATTTGCTTTATTCTAAGTCATAAATCAACCCTTACAATGAATCATCCTTTGATATTTAGCGTTTTCCATTATCTGTTCTTCAAAAATCAGAAGGTTGTGTTGGGAGTCGAAATTAATTCGATCCTTTTTCAAAAGATGGCGCCACCTGTAAGTTTTGACTGATCTTGGAAGCGATTACCCACTTCATTGGAAGGGTGTGACATTTGTAAGCAATATTTAGCTCGCATCAGCGTCTGGTTTAGACAACAACGTCATTTTTTGCCTCTTCGAATGTGTCCGGATTTGTTTTAAATAAACGGCGTTTACGGGAAGATTTGATTTCTTCTTCTTAAATTGAGAGAAAAGTGCAGGTGCCCATCGAATGCTTCTAGATGCTTATGGTGAATCTGCTCCGACCGATAAATCACGCACAGAGTGGTTTCCACACTTCAAAAGTGGTGCTCTTAGCGCCGAAGAGATAGAGAGTCTTGGAGAGTCCAAAAATTTTGAAGATGCGGAATTGGGGAGTTTAATGGATCAAGATCCGTGCCAAACGCAAATTGATCTCGCAGAATCAGGAGTGATTCAGCACATAATCTCCTTTCGGTTACAGAAATTTGGATTTATTTAAAAGCAAGGATATTGAGTGCTCTACCAGTTGAAAACGAATGATGTCGAAAGGCGATTTTTCACCTTGGGACTGCTTCTTGAAAGGCATCAAAGGAAGGGACTTTTGAATTGGATCATGACTGGAGGTGAAAAGCAGATACACTGCGATAACCCCTAAAAGAAAAAATTCTATGCAAATCCTAGTATAGTCGGTCCAACATTATCTAAATTCACGACAAAAACCAACATCCTCCGTTCAAAGTTCAGGCTCTGCAAACGGTGGCCCCAGATGGGTGAGGCTTACTATGATCGATTACAACTAGTGGGCTTAGGCCGTGTATTGCATGCAAAATGGCCAGAAACGACCGAAAGGCATGACAAGGTGATCTTACAACTTTATAAATCTCGGCCACACATTGCTGCAGCAGTCAAAAACTGCCTGAAAACGCTAAAATGAGAAGTCTTACCCCACCCACTATATTTTCCAGACTTTGCTCCTTCCGACTACTGACGCTTTCGATGGTTGCCAACGATTGGGGGGGGCACCAGTTCGGGTCTTTTGTAGAAATATTAGAATGGATCAGTGCCATTTTTTAAAAGTATTCGAAAATTACCAGAGAGACAAAAAAGTAGTCGCCTCTGATGGACAGTGCTTTGAGTGATGTCTTTCAACAAAAATAAATTTTCGAACTCCATGTTTTTTCAACCTAATTACTTTGTACTCCCAACACAAAAATCGGACTTCAATAATCCGTGTTTTGCTTTTCAGGATAGTTTTGTCTACAAATGAGAATTTGCTTGATCTGTTGAGCTACAAAGTCCATCAGCTATCGCCTTGCACTCATGTCTAACTATGAGTTTTAGATGTAAGCCTTAAAGCGCATCAAGAAGGATATCAGATCGAGACTAATTGGTAAAACTACGAAAGGATCCTCCAAAGAGAAGTTGTCCCTGCATTGAAGTCAGTTCTTGGAACAAATTTATTCCTTTCCTGTTGATAAGCGATAACACCGATTAAACAGTCAGAAATCCTCTCCTACTGCACATTGAAGTGATTGACACTTGACACTTGTTTCACTAATCTTCAAAGTGTGCATCCTTTTCTTCGTTCATTCCAAATAACGTTCTCCCCGTTGAACAAATTCCTAAGAATCAACTTCTGCCCCTTAAACCTTTTCTAACTCTTCTAAGCTCCTTTAATTAAAATAATTATTGAGTAGCACTACACCCCGAAAGGGACTAGGGCCTAGCTTCTACAACTTCTACTCGTGTTGTGCGTGCTACTGTGCTCTCACGAGTAGAAGGAACCTACAGTTTCTTGCCGACTCCGAATGGCGAGATTTGAGAAGCTTTTCATAGGCAATTGATACTCTTTAAGTGTTGACAGCTGCTTGAAAGGGGCGTCCCGTCCGGAAATCGAACCCTGACCTTCTGCATGTGGGTCGACGCATCGCACTTTCCCCCTACGCCACGGTGATCACTCTAAAATTGCAACTTGTGTTAATTCCAGCTTAAACTCTTAAAATCAATAAATTCAGTCTAAAGTCTCTATCTGCACCCCTGGCCAAGTAAAATGCATCAGTTCGCTCCACAAGGAGACCGACAAATTAAAATGTTTGCGTTCGTAAATCACCTCCTGTCATAACTGGGGTATAAAAATAAAATCACCGCCAACTGGCCAACCAGTGGCGGTGCCAACAAAACGCCTCGGGCACACTGAAACACTTTATCACGCATTTGGATGATTCCCAAATAAATTTCTTCGAACAAATCAGGACCATGGACTCCAGTTCATGTCGCAATAAAAACAAAAAAACCGCCACCAAAACGAAAAGAAATACACGGCAACCCTCCACAGCAACCGGTATCCCAAGCTCCACCGCGCCACAGCTTCCGGCACCCTTACAATGCTGAAATTGAATCCGAATTAAGATAACAAATGTTGCTGCAACCTCAAGCCCGCAACCTGCAGCCGCCAACAGGCAGAGTGCCCGACGCTCTGTGTCTTTCCTTCTGCCAACTTGCCAACCCGCCACCATCGCAGACGACGCACCGTAATATATTAGTTTTCGAATTCATTGAACAAAATAATCCGCTCCTCTCGTGCGGTGCATCCACGATCGGATTGGGGGTAGGTGTGATAAACTGACAGGAGTTCAAACATACCACCAATCGATGCCAAAATCCCGAGTCCGATCGGAATTCTCTCCACTAGAGTGGATGCATTCTGTTCATGCGGTTGTATGCGTGTGAGTGCCTGGTCAGCGGGCGGTCCTTTGGCCCCATGATGGTGGTTGCTGTTGAGGCTGGACGCGCTATTGTTTTACAGATTCTTAGTATGCACTTCGGAGCCGGTTTAATTGACGTTCGAATAGTAGAACGGATTTCGGTGTACAGGCCGCACCGTGGTTGTCCTTTTTTGTTTCCCGATGATGCATGCGGTGTCCGATTGAATGATAAATCAATTAATGCTCGCAATTAACGCTTGTTGTCCGTACTTTGACCGATATCGCTTAATCGTGTTTTAGAGGCAATTTACCCCTTTAAGGGGTTGCACCGTATCGACTCACGTCTGTTGTGAAGACCGTGTGTTCACCGCACTCCTGTCTCGTTGGCGAAACCTCTTCACGTCGAGCCAATCGCCGTTTATGTGGGAATGCAATTATCCTAGGCAATCCTTAGCGAAGAAACTTTGCGCAGAATAACATAATTGTTTAGCATCCCTCATCAGGGTCCGCCCACGGGGTTGAACCAAAGTATGGCAATTCATTTCCAATTACTTTCCCAACTTGAGTACAACAGTTTGAGGGTTTTCATTATAATCACCACTCTCCTCGACGAAGCGCTTACACTTCAATCCGCAGGCTAACTTCAGGAGCCTTACGCACCGAACGCCCATCCCCAACCACCGCCTCCGACCAATCTCGTTGAATAGTTGAATTCCTCAAAATTGCCAAACATCACTTAAAACCACTTAAAGATACCCCAGAGGAATCCCACTCGAACGAAACTCGACTCATTCAACAACGTATCAGCTAACACCTTGCCCCACGTCTTGAGAACCGGCACTTAGGCGTGTTATGAGACGCACTGATAACGCTCTCAAGTAGATTGTCAATTTAAATACGAAACTCTTCCGGGGCTAAGTTCAGTCGGCTCCAGGGGGGTAGGGGCGCCGCTGTCAATTCCATCCAGCCATCCAGGCCCCGAAGACAAAAAGGCAATCGAGCTCCTCACTCGACGGATGAGTGGGCGGCGAGCGGTCTGACTGGGGTGCGGACGGTGAGCGGATGAAAGTGAAACAAAAACAAAAACAGGAAAACATTTGCGTTATCCCTCTTCGCGACTTGATTCCTTATTGACTTTCACGCAAACAAGAAATCCAACCCAACCGCGCCACCTAATCTGGCAACAGTAGCGGCAAGAGCAAAAGCAACAGCACTCAGCATCCACACAAACACACAGAAAAAAAAACGAAGAAAAAAAAATTGGGAAACCCTTTCACTCTCACGCACAATGTAGCCGCACACACATTTGGACTTAAGTTTGCCCGGGCTAAACGCATAAACTCCAAGGATATCGGAGACAAACACTTGAGCCAACCCCCGCCATGGCGGCCGCACTTGAGGGGGGCGCTACATTGACAGTAAATCCCAATCCTTCAGTATGAGCATAGGATGCCAACATCATCGCAACCCCAACCCACACAAGGACGCTTAATGTCGTGATTGTCGAAAACTTGCACTCGTCGATGGTTGAAGTATGAGCGGAAAGGGGACGCACACTGGCAGCCGGCAAGAGGCAGGCAATCCGACGGGGCGATAGGGCCCAAATTTAAATAAGACCGTAAAAACTTATGATATGTGAAGAAATATTACGGCATTTACTGAATTGCTCTATTTATTCATTTATTTATTCCCGTTATTCGTCCTTTCTGTCGCTCGTTCGCTCGCTCGCTCGCTGCTTGCCAGTCTTCGCTTGATGCTCGTTCTTCGTTGGGGTTGTCGGTTGTTGGTTATCGGGTGTGGCGGTGCCCTCGCCCCGATAGTGGTAATCCTGCTCGAGCTAGCTTTACTTCGGGTGACGACGACGACAACGACGACAACGACAACAACGACTCCAACGATGACAACAACAAGGATACAATGTCTGTGAGTGGGGGGGAGGGGGGGGGGGGGGGGCTCTTCGCAAAGACAGCGTTGGCGGTAGCGGGCCCTCTGCTAGTAGTGCTGCTAGAGAGATTTTACGGATTTGGAGAATGTATCATTTCGGTGCGCCCCTTTTAGTTCTTTATTGAGCCGATAAAGGATATTCGGGAATAAACACAATTGGGGGTCGCCTCTGCACACGATACCGCCGGTATTCAGATACGGCCCATGTTGTGTGTGCGTGTGCAACTGATGAGTAGGTAGGAGAGCTACCCGATAAATTCCCTTTGTATCTCTTCATGTTCCCTTCAATTTGTGGGCGGGTGGGGGTCGAATTTGGGGGATTGCCAGTAGGCTCTCGACTCTCCTGCGGATGCCAATAGAATATTATTTTTCATGGAAATCCGTGCGGATAATTTCAATTCACCCGAAACGTATTTATATCCTTTTCGGTGTTTTTTTTTCTCATTTTTTTCGTTGTTGTTGTTGTTGTGCGATATTTCCTTTGGCCGCATCCACTTAGGTCCTTTTCTAATTTTCGTTAAGACGACGACAAACGGCCTGTGGGTGGCGGGAGGTGGGAATTTGTTAGATCTTTTGTGGTGGCTGTGGATTGAGGTTTCAGTTAACCGGTTGTTTGCTGGAATTTCCCATCAGAATGAGGGGTTTCGAATGATACGAACACAATTTTCGTTTGGTGTGTTTTTCGTCGACCGTCTAATGTGGATATCATGGGCTGCACAAGGTTGCAGATGGCATGGAATATGAATGGGACCGATGAAGGGGTGTTATTGGCCCGATGAACCTTAAAATGTATATTTTTGTTTTGCCTGAGAATAAATTCGTTTTGTGAGGGTTCCTTTGGCCACAAACTTGTCTTACGAATTTACGAAGATAGGAATGATGATTGTTTCTTCCTTCCCCCTTCCTGCCGATGCGGAAGGAGAGGAATGTCGCAGTTTGAATAGAACACAAGCTATGTGGTAACTTTCAGTGGACATTGCCACTCGGTGGGTGAAAAATGTCCGGAACTCTTCTGTTTTCGGGGAAAGTGCAAATTCGTTGCAGCACCATTATCCAATAAAGAACGCAAACATTGAGGTCTTGGAAATTACTCAAAGTTCTGGCTGGTGTGATTTTAATGAATTTTTGAACTGAGTCCATCGGAGCAGAGACACAATCCAAACCCGTCGCCTCCCAACGTGTGATGTGTTCTCCACATTCTATCCTCAAATTGTAAGATAAGTCGGCGGTGTGTGTGGGGGCACATAAGTTCACAAGTTATGAGTCCATACTGGATTTATGACCAATTTGAGCATACAAAAATCGATATGTCCCATCAAACTGAGTCATCATAAAATCGTGCCCACCAATTGATCTTTGCCTACTGACTTAAAGGAACTAAAAATGAGGTCCGCAGGGCTCTACAACCCTTTCTCTTCACACAAAACATTTCAAATTTAAGTCAGTTACGAAGTGAAGATGTGAGTGTACGCAGTTGTGTGGAAAAGATTAGACTTTCTTAAGCCTGGGGGTGACCATAAAGCAACCATAACAAATCTTAATCCTAAGGAATTGACTACCCAGAGGTTTGACTACATCGTGAGGTTTGATTCCAATAGGTTTCCTTTTCAGACAATGGGTGTTTGTTTGTTTATCAGGCCTGCGACACAGGAAGTATCTGAGACTGACCAATAGTTGTCCTCCATTCCTGATGGTCCCTGGCACGCTGCTTCCAGTTGGCACGACCAAGCTCTCTAACGTTCACGATCACCTGGTCTCTACATCGGAGACTCTTTGAACTCGGAGGCTGGGATTTGAAGGCCCTATGAGCTAGAACGTTGTTGTCCATTCGCTCGATGAGACCGAACCACTGTAATCAACGGATTTTTACCTTTCGAACTACATCCACATCTTGGTACAGCACATAAAGTTCGCGGTTGTGTCTTCTCCTCCATTCGATCCTCCTCACCGACGGGACCATATATTAGTCGCCTTAATTCTTCCTTCAAAGGAACCACGAATCTGCTCTGCCGTTTTGCTTATAGTCCAGAACTTGGCTCTGTGTAAGATTACGGGTAGGGTAAGCGTCTTGTTGAGCAATATTTTAGTACTTCGAGTCAGGTGTTTCGACCCTAGCTGTTTTGACCGGTTTCCAAGGGTGATTTTGCGCCGAATCTCCACGAGGGTGTCGTTTGTGGAGTTCACGTTTGTCCCGAGGTAGACGAACTCCTTAACTACCTCAAAGTTGTAGCTGCCAAGTGTCACATTCCGACCGAGGTGTTGTTCGACGGCACGACAGTACATATTTCGTTTTATCCTCGTCCACTCTTAGACCAGTCCGTTTCGCCTGCTCTTCAATGGCAGTGAATGCTTCTACAACGTTTTGCTGGGAACGGGCGATAATATCGATTTCATCAGCATATCTCAGCAATTGCACTGATTTATAGAAAACCGTGCCTTCCGTGCTTACACCTTCCCTCCGCACTCCACTCCTCTCCAGCACAATAATGAAGAAGTCAAACGACAGCGCATCTCCTTGCCGAAATCCGGTGCAGGTTTGGAATGGTTCAGAAGTTCTCGAACCAAGCTGCACGGTGCGTAGCGTTTGTCTTAACGTTGTGCGACACAGCCGGATCAGTTTTCCCTGGATCCCTAATTCGGCCATCACGCCAAAAAGTTCTTTGCGAAGAATGCTGTCGTATGCGGCTTTAAAATTGATAAAATGGTGGTGTGTCTCGATTCGAAATTCGCTCGTCATTTCCAGGACTTGCCTTAGGGTGAAATTTTGGTTTATAGGCGGTTCGCCAGGCCGGAAGCCACACTGGTACATGCCGGCGTGCGGTGCAAAACGGCATTAGACGTTCACACAGCATGCTGGACAGGATCTCGAAGGTCACACACAACAGGGAGATACCTCGATAATTTTTGCAAGAGGTAGGATCATCTTTTTTGTGGATGGGACATATGGAGCTACTATTCCAATCGTGGTCGCCGTGCCGTAGTGGTAAGTGCATCGACCGCGGCGCGGAAAGTCTGGGTTCGATTCCCTCGCATTTTTTGCTGACAACACTCAAAGAGTATAAATTGCCTATGGATAGCTTTTCAAATCTGGCCGTTCGAAGTCGGCAAAAAACTGTAGGTCCCTTCTACTCGTGAGAGAACAGTAGCACGCACAACACGAGTAGTTGTTGTAGAAGCTAGGCCCTGGTCCGTTGTGGGCTGTAGTGCCAAATTGTTCCAATCGTGGGGCCTGCTTTCGTTCTTCCAAATTCTACAGATGATTTGCCAGCCTTGAAGAGCTCCGATGGCTTGCCTGCGGCTTTGTTGTTCCTCAGCTTTTGAATGGCTGAGCCGACTTCTTCAAGACTGGACGGGAGAACTACTTTATCGATTGAGTTTGGGGTTTCCTCGTCCCCTTCTACTCTCTCGTACCCACTTAGGCTGTTGGAAATGATGCTTAAGCTCATGCAGAATTCCCTCTGGGTCTGTAACTAGGTTAACCTCACAATAACGAAGAGTCTGAGCGCCTTTCTGAAAGCCTGCTGCCAGGCTCTTGGCTTTTTTAGATTTTGGGTGACTCATGACATATTTAAGTGTCAGATCCCGGCCTAAGAGCGTACAAAATTGAAGTCAAGCGACCTGAATTTTGCGTCATATTTTCAGTGAATTTCAAGCACATGATCCAAGTGAACTCTGATTTCAAAAAGAGGGCGCTAGGAGCAATACAGAGAGTGGAACAATGTACTTGCTGGTAAATCACTTTGATGAGCACTTAATTGCTTGTTTCAGCAAATTAGACTCCCACATCCTCAGTCCACTGCATCAGGACTCTATTCACGATCTTTTCGAAAACCTTACTTATGCAAGGGGGGGACTTACCGACCGAAGATTTTTCGGAAGCGAGGAATCTTTGTCCCTTTTGGGGTTCGGTTGCACTGGGTAATGTGCAATACTCAGAGCATTGTTGACCAGGATTGTGTATATCTCTACCGCCTCTTCGGGAGATGACGCAACACAATATTCGGTATTCCGTCTATTCCGGTGGACTTTTTGCTCTTCAGACTATTGAAAATGCCTTTGAGATGATCCTTGGAAATGAGTGAGGCACTAGAGTCATGTTAGGTGACGCCATTATCTGCCTTATTTTCATCATTGAACCTGGTAAAAACAGGATTCGCAGAACGCCATTGTTGCATTTCATTTCGAAGGAAGAAATGGTCTGTTCATTCTTTGAAGAGATTAGTGACAATGTAAGCTGTACAGAGAGATGATGGTAGGGGGGCAATGTTCCGTCTTTCCTTCTGGTTCGTAGAGCTTTCACTGTCCTACCAGATTCAGGTTTGACTACAATTCTTATTCTTCTTTGGATGGTGCGTCAGATCGGAATGGGAAAAAAATATCATCCAAGAAATTGAGTGATCATGCACAGATCATGATCGCTAGACCAAATTTGTCCGTATCCGTAAAATGGCTTCATCTGTTTAAGAGAGGCTGTGAGAAAGGCGACTCAGCCAATTAAAGTCACTTCATACTAACCAATTAGTGGCAGGATCAAAAGAGGATCGGATTTGCATCAAAATGAATGGTAACTGCCCAGCATCTCGTGGGTCTTAATCAAAGATCGAAACCTCCCCCCCTGGAATGTACTCAGCTTCAGCGAGATCAGCAATTCACAATCAAAACCCTCAAATCGACGACAAAATCTTTTCTCAGGTTTGAGATCACACACACACATCCATACATAATTCACCTTCTCATCGGGAAGTGTGTCATCAAGGTCTGGCAATTTCGGCTGATTGAAGAGCACTGCCCACTCATGAGACCCATTCACATTTATGCCAGCGCTCAGATGAAATCGTCAATTTATGAGATGCGTCCGACACGCAGGAAATCTAGTTACACTTCCGTCCTCAGCATGAAGCCACCGGCAGCGCATTGCGTATTCCACGCCACGTCATCCGACTTAAAGCGATAGTTTATGAGAAGTTATCCCAAATAACGCACCAGCTGGCTATCGCTGCTGCGCTAGAGTTAACATCGAAACCAAACCACCACCACCTCTGTCCGCATCAGCATCCCTCATCCCCCAAATGGGGGGTATGGTGGTATGGTGTCCCATTGCTGCGCGTGGAAGATGGGTAATGATTCCCACCATCAATGCCATTGCCGCAGCCAACAGCCAACATCCAGCAGCCAGCAGCGAACAGCATCCTGCTCTAAGTGAAAACGAAATCTAATCCCGAAGAGCAATCAAACCGAAATCGAAAATATAGAAATCCATTAAGGTTGCTGATAGCGTTATCTCGGTGTGTGCGATTCGCCCCCACCCTCACCGCCACCGCCGCCGACGTCGACCGCCACCATGCTAGCACCGAAATGGCTTTCCCCGTCAGCGTCTTCGCCTGGCACGTAATAGTTTACTGCCATTACAACGGGACGACACACACATGCGTTTATGTGAACCGCACACATGAATTCATTATTCTTCGTCTCCGGCGACGCACACAGCCACAGTCCGTTCTGGGGCCGATCTCTGTTGCCACCGCCTTCCGTTCATGGCTCGGAAAATTGAGTTCCATCTTCTCGGTGATGATGATGATGGCCCTGCCCCTCGTCGCGTGTGTACGTCCGTTGGCGGGGGCTGGATGGTGATATTTTGCAACAAACTACGAGTGTGTCATGTTTGTCCGAGGGCTGCGGCGTGCTGTGTGCCATCCGCACAAGTAACCGGGTCAGCCAGTTCCATATAAACGCTCCCGAAATTCGATCAGTAGCGTAAATGGATTATATAGATATCAATTTTTTTTCCAACCCCCATTCTTTGGAATGCCGTCCCAGTGTGTGTGTGTGTTTTTCCTTTTTTTCTTGTGCGGGACGCTCGCCCAAACAAGTGTTATTATGTCCCACCATCACCCCCGCCGGCCAGCCCTCTTTTTTTTTTCGCCGGGATGGATGCGATGGGTAAGTTTAACTTGCGTTCTTCCATTGTCAGTTCGATTATTGCCTTTTCGGTACCCCGGCCCTGTGCTGGGGAGGGGGGCCGATGGCGGCGGCGATGACGGCTGCGATGGGGTGGCTAAGGGAAAGAAAGCGATTCTCGAAGAAAATCATCAACAGTTATCCTCTTTAATGTTATAAGTTTATGACTTAAGGACTTGCGGCGATGCTGGTGCTCCTCGGGCCAAGTGAGTGGAGTGGCTTTCTTGGGAGTTCAATTTTTGGCCGATTCTCGATGCCCCTTCACACTTGAAGTGGTCGGCTTTTTTACGCTTTTGAGTGCGTTCAGAGCTTTACACTTGATAACTTAACTGGTGTGTGGAGTGATTGGTTGTTGGGTCGAATATGTGAGCATTGAAGAAGGTGAACCGAGATTTGTGAGGTGGCCTCTGCCACTGAATGATTGGATTCTAAGACCAGAGAGAGGGACTGGTTGACATGGTGTGGCCCAATCTACAAATCAATTGTCGCTGATCAATGATCGTGGCATTTTCATCTGGTCTGATGTTGTCTATAGGTCCTTACGGGCCGGGCCTAAATCAAGCAAGCTCTCCTTTTAGTACCCCTTCTTCGGTTCTGAAAGTTTCTTGGAGCACTGCTAGGTACAGTCCTCCGCACTGAACCTTAAAAAGGAATGGAAACTGTAAAATTAGTGAGACAATGTCGGTGGCAAATTTATAAGGAAAGGCTTCTTCATAGTGAGGTTTGATTTTCAGTAGGCTTTTCTAAGGGATCTCGCTCATAGATTCCTATCAAATTGCTTTGCCATTTGTGGTCAGTATCGTTTGGCAAGTTATCGTGGAAAGACTAAGAACAAAACAGAGTCTCCAAAATGTTTATCCATCGTGCGACTCGAAGAACTTTCTGAAACCACTACTGCCAACACCATTTCGCAATTTCGAGTCACAGTTGACATAAGTTAATGATCTTCGATAAGTTAGACTACTTCCAGCACGTGATGGGGAGACTAAAGCAGTTGCAGCTGAGGGTGTACACGAAGACCGTGAAGAATTGAGTTGTCGTCGGTCTTAGCGATTAAGCTTTGCGTATTTGACCACTTGAGGAATTTTAATTGAAGATTTCGTACAAGGGCACAGATTGTAACTTGTGGAAGAATTGAAGCAAGGTGACTTCACTTGAGTTGCAATTTTAGTGAATGGCTTCTGGAAAAACTCAATTTCGTTCAGTGATGAAGCCCATTTGTGGCGCAATGGATAATAAACAAAATTGCCGTACTGACGTTTTTCTATGTCAAATTGACAATCTAGGTCGTGCGATATCACAGCTTTGGAATATTTCCCCTGTAGATGTGTTAAGTTCCAGGTCATCAGGAATCAGCCAGATACAATTGGTGCTGTGAAAGCAAACATTTATCATGTTATTGGCGAGATACCAATCCAGATTGGCCGACAACTAACCCTTCCGAATGGACTACCTCGGAAGATTTAATTTTCGGCGAATGTCGATTGGTATCTCTCGGAATGCACCACCTCTTCTCACAATTTAACGATGATGGGAAAAAATTCCGTCCCTCCAACTTAGATGAGGTCAAGATAGCAATATCGAGACTGAAGTCGAACATAGCTGCTGGAGCGGATGGACTGTCTTCACAACTGTTCAAAGCAGCTGGAGATGGCCTGGTTGGGCAAATGCAGCTCATTTGTAAGATGTGGTCGCAGGAAAGCATGCCCGATGAGTGGAATCTCAGCGTCGTCTGTCCGGTCCATAAGAAAGGAGAATCCTTCGATTGCGCCAATTATCAAGGGATTAGTCTCCATAACATCGCGTACAATATCCTCTCTGCGGTAGTGTCTGAACGCCTGAAACCATTCGCCAACGTCCTTATCAATGTGGCTTCAGGCCTAGGAAGTCCACCATTGACCACATGTTCACACTACGGCACATCCACATCCTGGAAAAGACCCAAGAAGTGCAAATCGACACTCAAAACCTATTCGTCGATTTCAAGGCCGCGTATGACAGCATAGAGACGAGCTATACAGTGCCATGTCCAGTTTTGACATTCCTACCAAACTCGTCAGATTGTGTAGGATGACGATGGAGAACTCTCGCTGCTCCATCAAGGACGGTAACGAACTCACCGAGATCTCACTGTGAAAAAAAACTTAGGACAAGGAGAGTTTTTCAGCATCATTCTTGAGAAGATCGTGCGTCACTCACAAGTCAACACCAGAGGCACGATCTTCCAAAAGTTCGTTCAACTGTTAGCTTACGCCGACGACATTGACGTGATTGGACGAACACAGCGAGCTGGCTGCGATTGAAACAGGAGTGGCTAAAATGGCTCTGATGGTAAATGAGGGCAAAACAAAGTACATGCTGTCATCACGGAAGGACACACAACACCGACGTCTCGGACAGAGCATCACACTAGGCAGCAGAAGCTTCGAGGTAGTCAAGGACTTTGTCTACCTGGGCTCCGCGGTAAATAGGAACAACAACACCAGTACCGAAATCAAACGCAGAAACATTTTTGCCAATAGCTGCTTCTTTGGGCTTAAGAGGTAATTGAGTAATAAAGACCTCTCTCGAAGGACTAAACTGGCTTTGTACAACAGCACAGAAATTTGGACGCAACTCAAAGCGGATGAGGAAACCCTTAATCTTTCTGAGAGAAAAGTTCTGTGTGCGATTATTGGTCCTGTCTGCTTTGATGGCATCTGGAAGACAAGATTTATCGACGAACGCTATGGGCTGTACAGCGACATGCGCGTCTTCGGATATAATGCTTAAGATGGGTAGGCAATGTAGAGCGTATGGACACCACTTCTCCGGCCTGTTAAGTCCTTGAATCTGAGCCATTGGGATAATGCAACAAGGAACGGTCTGGGTAGAGATGGCGCACACAAGTGGAGAAGGACCTCCATCAACTTGAAGTGCGCAACTGGCGAAAGATCGTGCTAGCTGGAGAGGCATGTTGGGTGAGGTCCAGGTTCACCTCGGACTGTAGCGCCGGTAGAGGAAGCAGAGTGAACTACCACTACGTCTGGGCTAATTTGAAAAACACTTATAGTGAACGACAATTGAAGGTAAAGATGATTTGGTTATTCAGGAGTTTACCCAAAGCAACCTTAAAAAAAAATTATGGGACAAGTTTTTAAGACTTCCGAAATATTTGTATCATACGAAAGTCATGTGAAGAAATTTGTCGGTAACCTGAAGATAGTGGCACTGAGTATGCGCTTCTAAAGCAGGTATCCAAGGAGCCTCTCTCTAAAATAAGTTTCTGAAATCCACTCTATGTGAAATTTCAAATATTCAAATATTCAAATCTATTAGTGCCCTATTTCAGTTGTACGGAGACAGGCTGAGGGATAGATTGGACGTAGGACTGAATTCAATTCAAATTCAAAAGAAACAAACCCAAGAAGATGAAATTCTTACGATGAAATAAGAAAAACAATATTCCGTAAAAAATTAGTAACAAAAATTGGAAGAAACAAAATGCATCACTTAAAGTATTGTCCGTCGAAAACGCCTATTTTTTCCCATCTCTGTGGCAATTTTCGAATATCTTCTCTAGAAACTGACTCCTCTCTGGAATCGTTCCAATCACCGAGCCATTCTTCGATTTCTTCAAAATACCCGAACCGGTGACCCCTCCAAATCGTTTGGCAACCATCCATAATGACAGTAGACGGTAGTAACTAGGTCTGGAGAATACAGCGGGTTGGGTAGAACCTCTCATTTCAGCGCTTACACGTAGTTTGTTTGTTGCAAAATCCATGCCTTTTGTTCATTTCTAGCCGCTGTTCACGAAATGCAAGGCTCAAACGCATTAGTTGAAGTCAATAATGGTATCGCCTAGTACTCGTACACCACACGCGCCTGGTGCCACCATATGCAGAGCATGACCTTTGAGCCGTGGATGTTTTTTTTTGGCGTCGATGTAGCCGGTTAATAATAAAAATAATTGAGAGCCACTACAGCCCACAAGGGGTCAGGACCTGGCTTCTACAATAACTACACGTGTTGTGCGCGCTACTGTTCTGTCACGAGTAGAAGGGACCTGCAGTTTTTTGCCGACTCCGAAAGGCCAGATTTGAGAAGCTTTCCATAGACATATTCAAAGAGTATTGAGTGTTGTCAGCAACCCGAAAGAGGTGGTACCGTGGAAAATTGAGAGGTGTCCCGTCCGGGAATCGAACCTAGACCTTCTGCGTGGCGGTCGAGGCATTTACCACTACGCCACGGCGACCACCAGTTCTTCTCCTTCTTGTGGCGCTACAGTCCGGGGTGTACCTGGGCCACAACCAGCATGCCTCTCCAGCCAGCACGAGCTTTCGCCAGCTGCCGCCAGTTGCACACTACAAGTTGGTTGAGCACCCTCTCCACTTGTAGGCGCCACTTTAGCCTAGGTCGTCCTCTGTTGCGTTGTCCCAATGGCTCAGATTCGAAAACTTTTCGGGACGGAGCAGTGGTATCCATACGTTCTACGTGGCCTAGCCGGCAACCACCAGTTACGATGTGAAAAATCGCCTTTTGACATCTCTCGGTTTTAACTCATACGGCACCCAAATTCCTTGCTTCTTAAATTTCTTTTACCGAACGGAAATTGTTTGCTTCCAACTTTGGATTTCGCATGAAGTTTGATCCAATAAAGCCTTCAATTCCTCATCTTAAACACTTTTAGGGTTGGTCAAGACGCTCTTTGTCTTCGAACCTGAAATCACAACTTTTCAAAAGTGGAACACACTCTCCGCACGATTTATCGCTCGAAGCAGATTTACTACCCCGCTTCTACAAGCATGCGATGGGCTTCAGCTGCACATTTAAAACAAATCATAACTTCCGTTTTGTTTAAGACAAATCCGGACATTTTCGAAGAGTCAGAAAAAATGTTGTTGTCTAAAACAGACGCAGATGCTGACAAATCACACCTTTCCAGTGAAGTACGTAAGCGCTTTCCAGATCAGCCACAGCATGCAGGTAGCGCCATCTTTTGAAAACGGTGTTAATATGTACAACCAACATTAAAGACAGGTTTAAGACTGAAGTTTCCGAGGGCATACATGTACGTCCACATCATATTCGCACTGTTTAGGAAGAAATGGGTTTTTCGCAAGCGTGTTTCACACAGAAGTCCGCGTCAATCGAGGCTTTGAACTCTAGGACAGAGCTACTTGTGTTTCCTTTTATACAGACATGCCTTGTATAGGAGAAATAGGAAGCAAAGGGTGCTTTGAATTCTCACTCTCTGGTACATTTAGATGAAGCTGTTTGCATTGAATGATTTTTTAAATTTTCATACTCGTGGCAAGACTACAACACAGATGCCTTCCTAGAAAGTTGCCCAAAATGGAACTCAAACGGAAAATCTGGCAAACGGAAGGATTTTTCGGAACATGACGACAGCGATGTCAATAACACAACTCAGGAGTTTATAGAAACTTTGTGTGCCAGCGCACCTACACTAGCTCCTACGATTGTCGCCTTCATGGACAAATTTGGGAGGGTTACACTTGAGAAAGCTGCATGAGTCTTTGGATCCAGGGTAGAACTCTTGATTGCTCTGAACATATCGAATTTACATCAACGATTCATAGATCAAATTGACATAGCGTCACGACGACCCCTGGATAGCCCCTTCAGCAACAGCAACAGGCGAACTAATGTATGAGCCGTGGCCCTTTGCCCATCGGTATGAACTAAGATCTGGTCTGTTTCGGTTGTTGCGCATCAGAGTAAGTGCCCACCGTGTAAAAGAAACAAGTGTTGTTCAAAAGAACAAACAAGTTTGGGGTATGGACATCCACTGCTGGAAAAGAGGAATGTGTCTGGAGAACTGTTCAAGAGACTCCTGAAAAGGGCTTTCCTAGAATTATATTCTTGTGAACCGCAGCAGCAACCGTCCATCCACACCCATTCCAACTGCTCCCAACCAAATTCATATGCCGACGAATTCACAACCACGAACAACATTGAAAGTTCAAGTGTCACGTGTAGGCCTCACTTTAAAGTCAGTGAACAATTTCGGACAGAGAAACAATAATATTTTTTCACCACTCATTTGTGGCAGGACTGCCGACGAAGTGTGTTAGCTGTCATCGATTCCTTAGCAGCATCCTGCCCCGCACACCAGCCAGCCAACCAGCAGCCACCCCACCCCATTTCACCAGTCCATCCATTTTGTTTCTTCTCTCGAAGAAAGGTAATCAATTGTGAATTAAAGTTTTCTCTTTCAAAGCCACTCAAGCCGTGACCACTGGACATTGGCGCTCCGCCGCCACCACCACCCTCCGGTCGTCACTCATTGTTTTCCACCAAGCGGTTGTTGGTGACGGCCACGACTACACCGACGATGAGAAGGACGACGACGACGACGATGATGAGGACGATGATGATGATGATAATGATGATGATGGTGGCAATGGCGGTGGTGGGGGCAGCGGTCAATAAAAGAATTTAGAACTTCACTTACTGTCCAGCGGAGGATGGCCACCCTGAGGGCCGGTGCCAGGAGCGTGGGTGCGGACCGATCTAAACTTCGATTGTTCATTTTCAGGAAGATGACATCCGTCATTCCGTCCGAACCACAATCGCAATTCGATTTCTGTTTTTCTTCTTCGTGTTGCCTTTTCGCCTGCTTGCAACCCCCCCTCATACTCCATTGTTTCGCCCCTGCTGCCAATTGTGTTTATCGCTCTTGGAAATGAGACCGATTCCCGATGTGATTACTGTCATTGATGTCGTCGTTGTTGTCTTCTTCGTCGGTGGCGTCCTCGTTTCTGGTCGTTCGCGTTCGGTGTTCGTTCACGTGAAATGGCCAATTCGAAACGTGTACCAACATGCAGTCGAATTGTTACTTTCCAATTGAAAATTGACCTCTGCGCTTTAACCGAGCACAACAGAAGCACAATTCCAGCCATCCTTCCTTCCGCCACGGCGCCCACGTGCAATGGGGAGGTGTTTACGAGTTTTGCTTTCGTTCAATTTATCCGTGCGATACAAATTCATTTTGGTATATAATTTGGCTCGATGCTGGTTATTCGTAAATTGGTTTTCGATGGTCATCTACGGGGCTGCGGCATAATGGACGCTTATTATTGTTTTCCAATGCAAGTGGGACCGGTCGCTCGCTGGAGGCGGATCTCTCGCCACATTCACAAACCTTCTGATTAGATAGAATGAGTTTCTATTTATGAAATGGGTTTGCATGATGTCAGCGCTGCCGCAGCCGGACACGGGCGCTGCAAATGGTAGTTAAGAGACTGGGTCGATTTGGGTCGCGCATATCGAGCGAATCTTCAGTGGACGGGCACGCATTCGCTTTTCGTATCAAAACTAAATACGAGTAGTTATCCAATTTGAGGGGTGTACATGAGTTCTGAGAAATCACAGCTGAACATCCTATTCGACCTGATTCGAGCCGCCGGTAGGCGACCGGTTTTAATGAAGGGAAGGACAAAAATTTAGCCATTGCAGGCGTGGCGATGTGAAACTAGTCTGGCTTTTAGGGGGGATAAAGTCTATCACTTCTATAAATCCTCAACCTATACGAAATGCAAATGTTGATAAAACTGAAAGGAGACTTCTCGGTAGTGTTTCTCGGTGAAGGATAGGAGTCGGGCAAAGTTACAGATCTCCAAAAGCAACAAAACTGAAAATGCAAAACACAATTTTGAAGTCCAAATGTTGCACCTTCCTCAAAATGGGACAGTGAATCCAAAAAATGTTACAGAAAAGGGATGATCGGGCATCTCGATCTTTGGCCTCAAAGTAGATTTCAGTTTCGGCGAAACCTCCTCACTCGAGACATATTTTTTTCCGGCGAGTATCTTCTTGAGGTCTGAAGAGATGTAGAAGTCGCTGGGAGCCAGATCTGGAGAAACCGGTGGATGCGGTAGGAATTCAAGGACCAATTCGTGTACTTTGGCCATGGTTGCCAACGACTTGTGACATGGTGCATTCTCTTGGTGACGGTTTTCTTGCAGTTTCTTCCTTCAAATGCACCAATTATGCCATGTAGGATTCGCTGTTGATCCTTGTGCCTTTCTCAGGATAGTCGATGAATAAAATTCCGTGCGCATCCCAAAATACGGATGCCATAACTGTCTGCTTCGCTGACTGCCGATTTGACTCTGGAGTGTAGTGGTGGATCCATATTTGATCCATTGTGGCATACCGACCCCAAAAGCTGTCAGATACGTCGTTGTTTTTTGACCATTCCGAGCAAACGCGGCACTCAAATCCAAAACGACTTTCTCATGGACAAATGTTCAGGCAAAATACTGTACACACTGCTTTCTGATATCTTTGAGGTGACAGCTATCTCACGCAATTTCATCTTTCGGTTTTCCAAAACGATTTTGTGTAATTTTTTGACGTTTTCAGGTGTAACTACCTCAATTGGCTTTCCAGAGTGTTCAGCATCATTGGTGTCTCTACGGCCACGTTTATAGTCAACTTACCGCCGGCAAATAGTTGTTTTTGATGAAGCAGAGTCCCTGTAGCACTTTTCAAGCCATTGCTGAGCTTACATGGTATTTTTTCCCATCAAGAAGTAGAGTTTTATCAACACACGAAATTTTGTTTTTCCAATTGTTTTAAAAATCACAAAAGTAGCGTCACTTGAGCACTGTAACTTGTAACCTAATACTCAGATTGTCGGGTATCAGTTGAATATTTGTACTTCTTACAAAGAAGATTATTTTTTTGATTGTGGCGCCCCCTATATGTCAGTCCCGGGACTTATTGAGTGATGTGTCAGTTACTGAAGAAAACAGGACGTGGTCCCCTTATGCTACAGTCCGGTATTGCATTCGGTCTCACCCATCAAGCCTCTTCAATTAACACGATCTTTCTTGCTAGCTGCCTTCAGTTGTGCACATCAAGTGGGTGAAGCACTTTCTCGACTAATGTACGCCATTTCGTTCGACGACATCCTCTACTACGTTGCCCAAATGGTTCCAGATGGAAGACTCTTCGGGCTGAAGCAGTGGTGTTTATTAGCTTTACAAGAGCATTGGATACGAAAACTCTTAACATGCCGTACAGTTCTTGGATTAATGTTCTCCATCTCTATAGCTATCAAGGCAAAGATGGCCTTATTTCTCCAAAAGACTAAGGGCTTCTTCATCCGCTTATAGTAGCGTTCAAGTTTCCGCGCCGTAATTGAGGACTGGGTTGATCAAGCTGTTACTCAAAGCCAATTTAGTCCTTCGGGAAAGGCTCTCTCTCTCTCTATTACTTAATTGCCCCCTGAGCCCATAGGAGCAGTGATTGGCAAGAGTGATTCTGCGTTTCGTTTTGGTACTGATGCTGGTGTCCCTATTTACCGCGGAGCCGAGGTAGACGTAGTCCTTGACTTTCACGAAGTTTTTGCTGCCTAGTGGTGCGCTTTGTCAGAGACGTCCATATTTTGTGTCCTTCCTCGATGACAGCATATACTTCGTCTTGCCCCCATTTATCGCCAAGCTCATGTTAACCACTTCCGCTTCAATCCCAACCAGCGCCTTGTTAACGACTCGCTGTGTTCGTCCAATCACATCAATGTTGTCGGCGTAAGCTAGCAATTGAACTGACTTTTGGAAGATCGTGCCTCTGGTGTTGATTTGTGAGTTAGGCGCGACCTTCTCAAGAATGATGTTGAAATACTCACGTGACAGCGCGTCGCCTTCTGCCTCGATTAGGAAATCCACCACCAAATGAGCGTTGCTCTCCATCCCCGTATTGGAGACCGGAGTTTCTAAATCTCCTCTTCCCCGGTCCATTCCATCACACTTCCTGTACGGCAAATATATCTGCTTTGTAACAGCCTAATGAGTTCAAAGTTTTTAGCACGCCAGTTATCTTCCATCTTAAACCTCGATACAAAAACTTAGCGCAAACGCATTACAGCAACGTTTCGAAAAGAGCGTCACAACACACAGCAAGAAATTTGAGGCACTCAATGACGTTGGTTGCTTTCTCGAAAGACAAAGCTACCTTTGTACAAGACTGTGAACATCCAAGTCCGTCGACGCAGAAAAATAGCGTCCATCGACGCAGAAAAATAGGCGATATTGAGTGTGGTTAAGAAAATATTTGGTCCCTACAAGAAGATAGCTCTTCATGTGAGTTTTTGTCCTGCTTTCGATGGCGGCATGTGTTGGGTAAACATTTCCTAATTCTACAGGGAACGAACGCTTTAGACGACTAGACTAAATAGAGCGTATGGATAAGACAATCATATCTGGGGCGACGCAACAGAAAACGTCCTTGTCCTAAGGTCGCACATACTCGAAGAAGTGAAAAAGGAGCCCAAGTAACTTTGTGTTCAAAATTGGAGATAGCTGGTGAGAGACTGAGCCAGCTGGAGAGGTATGCTGGCTGAGGGCCACGTTTAGCCAGTACATCAGCATCCATTTTAGAAGAACATGAGTCATGAAAAAATTCCGTTCAAGTGTCACCCTAAAACGAAACAACAAGTTGCAGCGAAAATTCAGAAGCCAAAATTTCAAACTTTATGTAAACTTTTAGAACGAACTAGTAAAGTATGAGAAGAAGGTGCACATTTGATACAAGCAGGCTTCATATTAGCCGCGTTAGCTGACACGGTCCCTGCATCCAGTTGCGTTCACCATGCTGTTTGAGATTTTTATCTACTTGTCTACGCCATAAAGATGGACTCTGATAGAGTGTGGCTCTGTTTTGAAAACTCTTCGGTTCAAATGTGTGTTTTCCATACTTTCTACATTTCCCAGTCTTAAGGCGTGACGCTCAACAAAGCGCATGCTGCTGTACTGTCTGTAGTGTTCTTACCGCAAAACGAAAGAAAATTTCACTTTTTCGTTGAAAATATAAAGAAAGACTTGCCCATCTAGTTTTAATTCATTCCAGGATTGTGCACCAAAGATGGCCAGGGCCAGTTTGGCCTTTCAAAAGTCTGTCTCTATTGTTCAGGGCCATCTTGCCCTTTCAATACGCTGTCTCTTGAGCCCATAAAGAGATAGTGGTTGGAAAGAGTGGCTCTACGCTTGTTTTAAGTACTGTTTACGGTGAAGCAGAAGTAGAAGAAGTCATTGAATCACCTTAACCCATTGTGGTACTCTGACTATGGTTTCGATGTTTTCCGACCTTCCTTGATGTCGCACATATAATATCTTCGGCAACCGTTCACAGCCAGACCCATTTTATTTGCTTCTCTTTTAAAACTACCAAATGCCTCATTCTCGTCTTATCATGTCCACGTCAGACACTTAAGCTAGTGCCTGAACGGACTCTTGAAAGATGGTGCTTCTGGCATTACCTTAAGAGTGTCTCGCAATCTTCTCAAGGATGATGTTGAAAAGGTCACATAACCGCCCTGTGTCTTGATAATGAGGGTGTCAGCAACTTCATTACCGATCTTGACGGAGCAGCGAGAGTTCTCCATCGCTATCTTACACAATCCGCCGAGTTTGATAGGAATGCCAAAACTGGACATGGCACTGTATAGCTCATCTCTATGCACGCTGTCATATGCCGCCTTAAAACCTACGAATTGGTAGTGAGTGTCGATTTGCACTTCTTGGGTCTTTTCCAGCATCTGCGGTAGTGTGAAGATTTGGTCGATGGTGGACTTCCCTGGCCTGAAGTCACACTGATAAGGACGTTGACGAGTGGTTTCAGGCGTTCAGACACTACAGCAGAGAGGATCGTGTACGCGATGTTAAGGAGACTAATCCCTTGATAGTCGGCGCAGTCGAAGGGGTCTCCTTATCCTTCCTCCACTCATCGGGCATGCTTTCTTCCGACCATATCTTACAGATGAGCTGGTGCATGCACCCAGCCAGGTCATCTCAAGCAGCTTTCAACAGTTCTGCGGACAGTCCATCCGCTCCAGCAGCTTTGTTCGACTTCAGTCTCGATATTCCTACCTTGACCTCGTCTTCGTCGGGGGGACGGAATCGTCCAAATTGAGAGGAACATTCTGCCTAACAGCGGGATTTGGGCCGTCATCGTCGTTTAAAAGTCTGCAGAAATGATCTTTCCAGATTCTCAGCATCGATTGCGACTCCACTACTAGTTCTCCGCTTTGATCCCGGCGGGCTTCGGTCCGAACCTTATATCCACCGCATAGTTGCTTCACCTTTCGGAAAAACTTTCGAACTTCATCTCTTCGACCGCGCGCTTCTCATGCTCTCTCCTTTTCCTTCTGGGAAGGTGCGTAGGTGTGCAGGGTTATCTTCCCTTTTTTTCTGTTCGTAAAATTTGCGAACAGCTACAGCTCGTTGTTCGAGGCAGTGTTGCCCTGCAGGCCTTCTGTTTAGCTGCCTTCTCATAATCTGCCGTAGCTTCCATCATGAACTTCCCATTCCTGAAACCACAATGATAAGGACTTACCACACAAGACGGCAGAGGGGATGTTGTGGGGACTGCTCCTTCTGTAGTTGGGACGCAACCAGTCAAAACTAATATAGCCTGGCTAGAGCCGCCTTCTGCATAATGTTAGCAACAAGCACATGCATCCAACTGAAAGGTCAAAATGCAGCTGCTCTCGCTCTAAGCTCACCCGGCTCCCCGCCCATCGTCTGACTTCCATCGATTAGAATCCATTCGACTGAACATAATTTTTGACATAAACCCCAAGACTTAATGAATACAGATTTCGAAAACAGCAGTCAACGTCCAAATCAAATCGCCCTGCACCCTCGGCCAGTGTGAGTATTAACCTCGACGATGACTTGCAGTGTGTGCGGTGGACCTGATGACTCAGCTCCATGAATGCCACATAATTAATTCCGAATCCAATCTCTGTATGCTACCAGTCCCACAAGAAGTACACCTTCATATAACTATTAGCACCGGGGCTATGTCCATCGACCCATGAAGCCACCCGGCCCCCAGTCCCCGGCTGCACAGACCGTCTCCACCTATCCGTGTAAAAGGTTACGCGATGAGTAAAGAAAAGTTAATTCCGATTCATGTTGGACAAGAGTGTCGACGACGAGGGGCTGACGACGCCCGCTGTGGAAGGAGGGGTGGGGCAAGGCAAGGCGCTCGGAGCTCAGCGGGGATGGCTGGGAAATAAATTTCGATTCGATAGCATCGAATTCAGCAGCACTGGCTGGCGGTATGGCAGCCCTTTGGCTTGACCCAATAATTACTTTCAGTTGGCTGATGTTGGCAGGAAGTCTTCCTGCTGAATCACCAAACCGACCCCAACCGTTCGCCCACACGGATGGACACGTAATGCTCAGTCGAGTAATTAAATGCGCACCGCACCAGGTGCGTGCCAAAAGTGGGCTTCACCACACTCAATGATTTTCTGCGTTTAACTCCACTGCCGACCACTGATAACCACCTGCCAACTGCTGGTGCTCCTCCTGCAAGAGAGTGATTGCGAAACACGCCTCCTAGCCGTACAGGAAGCGTTCACACGTCACCCGACTTGACTACGCACCACTCGGCTATCCATTCGGCGAATCTCCGGCGAAATCGTAGCCGTTCAAGGAGCTGCGGCCCGTTGCACGGGGCGGTGGGATGGTCAGCACAACTAATTTGCATCGGTATCCACGGTGCACATGAGTGGAGCTACAAGATGTGAAATTAATTTCTGCACACAGGATAATAAATTATTGAATCGAATGCGAGCGGTTGCGCCCAGGTGCGGAATATAGGACCCATTTCCGGTGCACAACTGGCTTCAGTTCGTAATTTTAGCGAAACAGTTTCCCGTTATAAATCGCAGCGGCTTCCACCCCGCAGCCCTGACCGATTGCCGGGGTTGCGGGGGTATCCTTGAGAAAAATTCTGTTTTCTGCGTTTCACGCTTCCTTCTTGAGCTTGGGCCACGTATGGTGTCCAGTTCTCCGGAGTGTATCCTCGTGGCAATAGCGTGCGTATTAAAGATAAATTGCCTCAGATAGCCAAAGTCCTTTTTGAAAATTTCCCTCAACCCCCAACTCGGCTGCTCCGAAGCTATCCCACATAATGACACTGCACAGCGATAAAGACAAAATTCGTCCGTCCGTACGTACGTACGTACGTAAGCCGTGGAGGTCGGTGATGGGTCGACGATGAGGCGTAGGGCCATAGGGGGGGAGGGGGCAGGCAGAAAGGTTGTTTCGTCTTCGCCATTTACGCAGGAAGCCAGAATGAAGAACCCTTTTCCTTTTTCGGAACAAATCCTCCACTGGCAGTTAAGATACGATCGAGCTTTCGGGGGAAGCCAACCAAACTGAAACTGAAACTGAAACAGAACCGAACCGAACCGTAGCGACCATCTCGGAGAATGAATGAGGGCCGGCACCAAAATGGACTGGCATTGGCTCGGCCACCGCATCCTTCTTCGTCGTCGTCTTCATGCCGCCCCGGCTTGGTTGGTTGAGCATAATCAATCGGCCGTCGTCTTGCCACTTGCACTTAAGCGGAGAGAACAACGGAATCCCGTTGATCCTGCTGATGTGTGGGTTGGTGAGAAGGGCTGCCCCCTCCCTTCCACAACCCTCGCATGCTCCAACACTTTCGGGGTAATTAATTATTTTCAAATTAATGGGCGAGGTGGGGGAGTGGGGTAGCGTTGGCTGCCGCTGGTGGGTGGCGGAGGGTGCCAATCCAAAATCCGACTTAGCTAAGTTGTGTAATTAAATGTGTCAAGGGTTGTATGGCAAAAGATTGCTGTTAAGTTGTGTACCCGGTTTGCATGTGCTAGAGACACACAATCACCAGCGCGCCGAGGGGTGCGAGCGTCACGCTGCCTCCCACATATTTGTCGTTGCGTCCTCTTCTGATGCGAAGCGTACCGGTGATGGGGGTGGTGTCGGTGGTGGGAATCATCAAAGCTACGCGCGATACCATCGTCGTCCTGCCAGAGAGAGGCAAATTAAGAACTTGTTCCAGCGATGCTATCTTGGGATGTCGGGGATGTACACATCCTTGATTGTGATACAAATAGAGTTGACGTCGACTGGGGCTCGGGCCTACGGATCATGAGTGGAGTGGTGGCTCGGCAAAATTAGGGCATTTGTATTCGGGGTTGGATTTATGCTGCCGCTTAAGGGTTTTGGCGTGAATTACGCTCGCTCTCCTCTCGAAAGATATCAAAAAGTGCCGATTAATCTGAGCGATGCGATGGATTAAGAAGGAAGCACATAATTGAATGTTAGACTTCTGTGTCTCTCACTCTCTCCCTTTGGTCTGGGGCTCTCGGGTGGGTGGCAAGTGTGTGGTGCGTGGATGGGGCGAATGAAGCTCGTGCAACTGATCGCCATAATCGTGCCATTAGACGTTAATTAATCGCTGGTGTTTGCCGGAGTCAATTGACGTCTTAGTTGTGGAACATTTGCTACAGCGAGCGCTTGGCAATGAAAATTAAAAGTACTCTCATTGTGGCACCGAATGCGAATGGCGGCAAATGAGCGGAATGACGGAGGGGTAGTGACGAGTGCCCCGCAGAACGTTCTAATCCAGACGAGATAATCGCATCCTCGCATACCAGTGTTGTGCGCAATTAAGATGCGGCCTTTGTGGCGCGGAAGTAACACCAAGTGACGTGGTATTTGGAGTCTTAGTCTTGGCAAATTATTACCATTTGCTGTTCGCAAGGCGGGGCGGCTACAAGTGAGTTCTCGACTGGGGTATGGGTGATGTGTGCAGTGGAGTAGCAATTCGCTGCGAATACACTCGTGGGATGTCCTAAGTTAGACTTAGAGTCGTTGAAACGAGGTGATGGCGATAATAAATGTTCTGTTGCGAGTATGGAGAATCTTTTTCGAGACTCATGTGCTTGAAAGAGACGGTCTTAGAATGCTCAACCTGTCATGCGCTGCATTTATCTGAGAAAGAATTATCTTTTCTCTGGTTTTTGGATGCAACCATGGGTGTTGTTTTCTTCACAAGGATACAAATAGCCCGGGCTACCAGCATGCACGAAGTTCGTAACCCACGATACTCGAAGCCGGTATGACGCCTACCATTCTTTCTGCGGAATTGCCATTAGGAATTACTTCGCGGGGCGGATTAGAGCTTATGATACAAGGAGGCGGCGTCAGTTGCCCTTCTTTGTGCTTCAGCTCTTCGTAGTTGCACGAATGAGCAGATATCTCTGCAATGTTGTTATGCGACGTCTTCTGGAGTTGACAGACTTATAGACTGCATTTGTTCTGAGAAGCCACTGCAAAGAAAGACTCTATGCACCGAATCCTCTACCACATCTGGGCCTTCCGTTCACCTGTGTGCCATAATGTCAATGAAGAGCTTTTTGGCTAGGACGCACGCAGCATCATCCTGAACATCCTGAAATGGGATACTACTCGCCTATAGACTGATGTTGGTAACCTTTTATATGCCCCGATTTTAAGAGCTTCTGCTGAAATCGAAGCACTGAACTGACTTCCCGTGACAGTAGAATACTGCGCTCATAACCAGAATGTTCGGGACCATTCGACGATGCCTCCTTGCTTGCGTACTTCATGTCTGTTTTGTAGAACTGCCTGTTATCTGACACAACACCGAGAGATATGTACATCACTGACTCCTTGGATTTTACTAGGTGTAAGCAACCACCTCGGAAAGTTGCATATACCAGTTTCTTGCGACTGGTTATGAGAACGGACTTCGTTTCGTAATCAGCTAACTCCAGTCCAGCGGCTTCAAGCCATCTGGTATGGTATGGCCACTCTGACGACAGCAACATCATCAGCAAAGCTGAGCACATACACCCCTTCTGGTTGGTTAATCGTTCATTATGTTCCATAGGAGTGGTCCAAGGACAGATCCCTGTGTAAGTTCTGCCGTGACGTCCTATTATTTTGTGCTATCATCAGTGTGATATATAAGCT
Organism: Eristalinus sepulchralis; assembly: GCA_944738645.1. Classification (NCBI taxonomy): domain Eukaryota; kingdom Metazoa; phylum Arthropoda; class Insecta; order Diptera; family Syrphidae; genus Eristalinus; species Eristalinus sepulchralis. Next base: position 32,501,458 of record OX122885.1, on the reverse strand, counting down.
TCCTATAATTAAAATCGTCTGTTAGTATCTTCAAAGGTAGGAAGGCGTACCAAGGCTAATGAGCCATCTTCACTTCTCTAGATAGAATTCAACAGCGAGCGATAAAACTTATTTAGTCAGTCAATCGACTCACTAGAACATCGACAAAATGTTGCGTCTTTATCACCTTTGATCGCTATTTCAACAAGAAATGCTCGAATGTATTAGCCAGTTGCATTCCTCCCCTTCAAGAATTCTCCCGCAGTACTCGCCTCGCTAGGGTTGCCCACCCGTTCACCCTTAAACCCACTTTCGGACGTACAATTAAGTTTAGAGACTCGTTCTTCAACCACATGTTCTTCCCAGCTCAACTTTTCCCCCTCATTACAATCCACAGGAATTTAAAACCAAAGTGCCGTGGTACGTCCTTTCCCTCTTTTCCTCTATGCCATCGGCCCGTGCTGTGACTTAATTCCGGCCACTAAAGGGTGACACTTTAGCGCGTGCCAATTATAAAAAAGATTGGACCAATTCAGGAGAGCACGGTCGTCCGTTGCATGATCGATATTTTTATTGTTTTTGTAAAAACAGTGGGCTTAAGGATGATTGCCTCCTTGATCGTCTTGTTTGGAATTCTGTCCTGCCCGGCGGCATTTTCATTCCTTACTTTCATGTAAGTACCTCCTCGAAGAAGAGTGGAAGAATCGCTATTCCTTATAGACTCCACAACTAGAGCTTGTGAAAAGGAGGAAGAGGAAAGGAAAGAGGATGCACCACGCAGCTGTCGCACACAATTTTTTGTTTCTTAAAAATTACCTCCTCCCTCTAGTGTCAGAAATATAGCAACCAAAGATCAGCAAATAACATTAAGTCCCGCAGAGGGATGGACAAACACTAAACTGGGTAAGGTAGAATCACAAACTAACAGGAGAGCTTTTAAACACAAAACACGCACCATACTTTTGCCCATAGCAGGTGCATCAATCATTATCGTTCCCTATTCTAGCTGTTGGCGTTTACGAACAACGTTCGGGAGTTGAAAATGAAATCAATGCCAGCGATGCCATTTTGACGTCATCCCTCCTTCGGAATTCAGCCTCATTTTCGTTTCAAAAAATCTGTCAGTTCATATGTACATCAAACGTGTTGGGGTGTGATACAATGCTTTGATACAGACATGGAGAACAGTCGAACGGAAGGATGGACATACCCAAACTAAGGGATGATTCATGGGGAGGTTTGATTTTTAATAGACTTTTTTGAACGTATCAAGCATGATTACTATCAAACTGGTTTGTGATTTGTGTTGAGTATCGTTTGGCAAGTCATCATGCAAGGACTCAAATCCACAACAGTGTCTCCACATTATTCAGCAGTATTGCGAAAATCTGAAATTTATCAGAAATGTTTAAGAGAAAGAGATAGAGAGAGAGAAACGAAAGAAGCGCCGTTTTCATAGAAAGCGAAACAAGGGCAATTAAACATAATATTCCGCGACATCATTTGTTTTGTAGGATTAACCAGGCTGGATCAATTTTGAAGCAGCTTGCCAAATCTGTTCAAACGGGAGGCTGAGCTTGGTGTCAAGGCTTTTAACTGAGCGTTTGTTCCAACTCACACCCATGCTCATGAAATTTGGGTTATGACCGAAAAAAAAAACCCGATTACAGGCTCCCGAGATTGAACTTCTTCGTGCCGTTGCGAGAATTATTTGCCGGGATAGGCTGAGAAACGTGACGGCTCTGTGGGAACTCAATGTTGAGCGGTTACTTCTTCTGACGAAAAGGGCTAAGTTTCGTTGCTTTGGTCACGTGGTACGGATGTCTCCTTCATTAAGAACTTAGATTTTGTTAGGACCGCTCGACAGATCTAGGGCAAAGTGGTTGATTTAATAAGTCACCTGGTTTCACTTGGAAATAGCTCCTGACGAAATAGAGTCAGAGCAGCCTGGAGGTGACTCGTGCGTGCATTGCCCTCGCGACGTATTTAGGGGAGCATGCGGGATAACGAAGATGACATTTTGTTGTGCTCTCCGGCAGATGCTCCTGTCATGAATAAAGTTGAAACCAACAGTACGAATTCAGAGAAGACACATAGTGCGAGTGCAAACCCATTTTGACCTTAAACCTAAAATTGTCGTTTAAGTTGTGGCCATGACATTACATGCATGAAAACTGTCATATGACTGTTAGTTGTGATAATCTTGACAACCAATTGGCGGTGCTAAAACGTTAAATTACTTGGCCAGGACACTTCTCACTCCATAAAGCCATAATCGGCTCCGTATTGTTAGAAACACATATCATCCAAGTCCTACTCTTCAATAGCCGCTCATACCGCTGAGAATTGACAGTAACCCTCCGCCCATTGCAAACTTCAAAGAAATGAGAAGCAATGACAACTTTCAACCATGGGGCAGACAACACCATAGAGCAACGCAAATCCATCTGTCAGTTTTTTTTTTTTTAAGAGCTCACGATGTGTGATGTAAGAAGTTTTTGAACGGCGGTTGTGGCTCACTTGTCGCAGCAAGGAATAAGCTGAATACGAGTATAAAATACACTTCTTCGAAATCTAATCATCGTTCTTAATCTAAAGCAATTATTCGTTGCATACCCTGACTGACCTGGACTGCAACCAATTTCAGACTGCCATCAATTTTAAACCGTTAACGACAGTGATCTCAAATTTTGACAAACAACAGATAATTTTCCTGCTTACAAGCCTAAGAAAATTTCATTCGCGATTGAATTCAAACGTGATATGTTTGGCAGGAAAGCCGCATGTAGCCATAGTTAGATCCCTCCAGCACCTAAACGTATATAAGTCATTTGTGTCTCGAGCCATAGCTCGTTACCGTGATAATAGAAGCGTCGCAAAGCGCCATAGAAGTGGTCAAAAACAAACAGCAACATCGGCAGAAATGGTTCGGAAAATGAGGGCTCGAATTGAGCAAAATCCGCGTCGAAGTGGAAGAAAATTTGATCGTGAGCTCAACAGATCGTAGAAGTGGATGCAAGACATACTGAAAAAATGAGCTTGGTTTTGAGTCATTAAAGGTCCAAAAAGCTCACGATATTACATCGTAACAAAAACAAAAATTGAGTCGAATGAGCGCTTGCACCAAAATGCTGAGTTGCCAAATTTACTTTTTCTGATGCCATTTGTTATCGAGTAATTTTTTATTCGAGTAACACCCACAAAGTGATTAAGGTTACTTGCCAAAGAGGTTCTTCGAAGATGAAAACCTTTGGGTGGTCACCAGAAAGCAAGCGACATGAATGGGGATGGTTTGTGCCGCCATAAACTCCAATGGTCGCTCTCCGCTCAAATTTTTGGACCGTGGCGTCAAAATTAATGAGACCGTATACCGTGAAATTGTCTTAGAGGCAGTATCGAAGCCTTGGGCAAATAAATATTTCGGTCGGAGACCATGGACATTTTAGCGAGACTCGGCATCGTCTCATAACGCACGCGTGAACCGGGTCGGCTGAGAAATAATGTTTCGCAATTGATTTCTTCGCCACTATGGATTGCAAAGACTCCAGATACAAATTCTCTGTCTGGACTACTTTGAAGGCGAAGAAAAAATACCAAAGTTTGGACTACCTCAAACCAGCATTTCACCGGGAATAGGCCAAAATACCACTGGGAGCAAACTTTACACACCCAGACGTGTGCAGGAAAGACTCCCTTGCTACAAAGGTAAAATGCAAGCTTCATACCAATTCTCTGTTTCGTGGTGATGAAGTCCCCCCTCCACTTAGTCTTCCGTTAGAAAATTCAGAGACACACCACCTGTCACAAATAAATTCAAACTCTCGCCACCTCCTGCCTCAGCGAGTGTCTTCTCCCCTCATCACCCCAGCAACCACAAATGACCCTTAAAGCAGTTGTCACCCCTACAGTCATACCGAATTAACACGCTCCGTTGCCGTTGGCAACATTTAAATCACTATACACACCTTGACACATTCATCAGACACACGCTGCCAGTTCCAGTGCGGATAAATGGCATACAAACCGATCCTTTCGACGGTCTAATAGGCAGCCTCCAACTTGATAAATGACACCAGGAGGGGGCAAGTCCCCAACGAAAAGGGAAAAACCTGCCGAATCATTGGCAGTGACTTTCATTACTCCAAGATGACAACATCAATTGACTTTACGTCGAAGAGGCGAACAGCCATCGGAGCGAAACCGTCGCTGTGAGAAATTGATTTTCCATCGATTAATATGTCAGGGGGCCTGATTACGTTGCCACCTCCACCCCGTCCACCCGTTCATACGATGGGACGACAGCAGGAAGCGCACAGTGCCTGCCCTATTAGGATTCAATTGGACAACCGCCTATGAGTCTCGGTCCGTAATCTTTGTTCGCAATACTTCCCCCCCGACAAACATCCGCCAGTCGCATCCCTTATCTTCCGCAGACCAAATTAATTGAACGCAATTGCGGACGATGTGCTCTGGAGGCAGTGGCGGTGGCGGTGGCGGCTATGGCAGTGCCATAGCCAGCCAGCCAGGTAAATGCCGTCCCTAGGAGCGCTGTCTATCTATGTGTCGGTACATCTGGTATCAGGCAGATCTCTGCAAAAACCTGGTCTTGGTCGTTTCGATGAATTCCTCGTCTCTCTTTTTTCAGCCATTTTTTTTTACGCGTACTCTCCTCAGCTCCTGTGACAAACGACGTCAAAACGACGACGACGACAACGACAACGAAGAGAAAGAGAAGGATGACTACGACGGCTATGGCTACGACATGTACAACAGGAAGCGAAGGCAACGCCAGCGACAGCGACGACAAACTCGCCCAGGGTTAAAAATTATTTCCATTTGAATCAACTTCAGAGAACCGGCTTCCGTTGCGTATGACTGTGTTTCTTAATGCTGCCCATCTCCCGTCAGCTGCCGGCAACTCCCTGGCACTGGCACTGCCACTGATTTTGTGTAGACACAGAGCTGGGGGTCCTGCTGTCGCAGAGGCCGATAGTAATTAATATTAAAAGGTTCATTAAGAGAAATGTGCACACACAGAATCGCCTCTGTCGGTGTGTCACTGAGCAACGTGAAAATGGGGCTCCAAGTGCTCACACCTTCGGATGGAATCATTGTTGGGCGCGCGTCGTCGTCGTACACGTACCATGTGCCAGCGAAGTTCGGAACTTCACAGCGTATCACACGCCGCCAACGTCGTCATCGCTGCCGTTCACAGTCTCGTCGTCATTCCGAAAGGAAGCAGTATCGCCCCGACCGACCGCTCCTGATGCTGGTGCTTTGCGTCCCGCCACTGGCTAGACAATCAAAAAACGAAAGAAAAACACAACCGCCTAAGCTGAATGGAACTTTCCATGGGGAATGACGTTGAATGTCGTGCCCTCCACTTTCCTCGTCCAGAAATGTTGCAATTTGCGCGCTCAGCCTGCTGTAGGCTGGAAGAGATGAAAACTTTCCACCGAAGCAGCTCAACTGATGGTGGAACACTTTACGGAGCAAAATGGTCACAATGCAGGGCTGCGCTCGCCAGCCAGCCAGCCAGCCAGCCAGGCAGCGAGCGGAGGCTAAACCCTGCTTCCCGTCGTGGTGCTGTTGATATGGCCATTGTCTCCCGTGGAGACCGTCTTTGTGCAGGCTAAGCGAAAAAGACGGACTGAAAATTAAAATCGGAATTATGACAAGTGCTGCTGCTGGGCGGTGGGCTGGATGGTTGGATGGGTGGATGGGCGTACGTGTGGCTGTGGCGGCAGCGGCTCTTTCGCGGAGGGGTGGGGGGGGGGGGGGGGGTGGTTTTGGTAATTTGCTGCAATGGTGGCATAATTATCGCATTATCTCTCTGGCGAGGTTTTGTTCCGCAAAAACGGTCCGTGGATGAATAAATCTTCCACGACGGTGGCAGGTGCTTTAGTCCTTTGTTATGACGCGGACTCGCACAAAACGGACGCGACGAGGCGGATGGGGGGGGGGGGTGGTCTTTTGTTTTTGCAAAACTCTGAGCGTAGGTGTCAGAGTCGTCGTTCCAGCATTGTTGCAAGCGACTGTGTTGTAAACATCAAAGCACTCATCCACGATAATCTGCCAAGATGGATGGCGCTGAAGGATGATAAGGAGCCAGGTGGTGGGTTGAGGGGAAGGTGGAGATCATGCATTCCCCCTCTATCTTTGAAGTCTCAATTTTGGCTGACAGGTGGGGCGCGCACACCTCTGCTTGAAATTGAATATTGCCAAATCACTTATCGCTCCCTTCGTGTCATGGCAGTGTGCTGCTGCCGCACAGAAGTCACCGAAGACAGGTGGGTTAAGGGATGAAAGATGACAGCCAAAGTGAAGGCGAATGGTAAGAAACATTAGCTTCCTCTCGACAAGGGGGAGGGGGGGGGCGCATGTTTTGACGATAAGAAGTGTACAATCAGAGCACCTTAAGATTGTCATCGACAAGAGACACTTTGACATCTTTATTACTTGGAGTTAATCTTGACGCTGTTACGGGTGCGTACACTAGCTGCTTCCATGCCGAGCGAAAGAACGGCATACTTTGGCATATCGCTCCCGACTAAATGGAACGGAAGGAATTTCAATTCGCACTGCGTCGGAAGACTTATGTTTGAGCAACAGACTAAATGACAAGCAAATGATGAGCTCTTGTCTGGTGGGGGGGGGGGGGGGGGGAGGAACGAGCACAGCTTCGGTGAAAGCAATTTGAGAAAAATGGGGCACTCTGCAAGGACTAAAAACCTCTGGTTGCAAATAAATGCCAGAGCGGAAATTCATTCATCAAGTGCACTAAGTGGAGCACGGGGAAAGAAGCCACTTCACAACATCGTACGCCCGTGCACGGCTTGACGCAAAGCTTTGCTTGCACAAAAAAGTGGGGGTTAGGTAAACGACTTTCAAATCGAAATACGCAAACTGAAAATCTTCAAGAACACGCATCAAGTCCCCATACTTCGTCAGCAATGTGCGTATAAACATTTAAGTAGACATCAGGGGACATGTTGTCGCTCTGCGCCTTATTAGCTTAGCTATAGTGCGGATTTGCCGTGCGTGCGAGGTTGGGTGTTTAAAGGTGGTCTGTACAAAGGATGATTTTCATGTCAGAAAGGTACATCTTATAATCTCTTCGGCTTCTTTATGGCGAAGAAATAAAGTGGGGTACAAGCTTTCCCCCGTCTTCTGTTTTCAATCCATCATGTGTTCGATGCAAGATGGAATAAGCCTTGATTAAATTCGTTTCTTCCCAATCCTGCCCGTCTGATGGAAAGACTCGGAAATTGGTTGTCTAGTCTGTAGAAGCCCAAGGACTCTTACGAGTGAAATGTTCAAGTAGGCATGAATGGCAAACAATTTCAGAACCTTGTGATGTGCGGATGTGGCGGCAGAGTTCTTGAAAAGATGGAGAAGGTCATTGAACACCATCACATGGGGGGGAGATTTGATGGCTCCAGGTATGCTTTTTGAGGCTAGGATCTGCTTTCCATCAGCTTCCCATCAGTTTCCCATTAAGATAGCAGTTTACAACCTGCGACTGATGTGTGCCCATAAAACCATTCTCAAATTGTGCATCCTAAAGGTAACAACCGCAACAACAAATAGTTGAGCGCAACTAAACCAAACTAAAGCGAATCTCCCCAAAAAATAATGACGGTACACCCTTTAGACTAACTAAGCCCTTTAAAACACATTTTCCATTTGCTAAGCCACTCAGATGAGAGTCTTAGATAAGACGATACGATCAGAGGATGTGGCAGGTGAGGAAAATGAATTGGTTCTGTGATTTTGAGATGAATTTGTTCTGGACACCCTTCGACCGAAAATGAATATCACGACAAGCCCCTTAAGCTGAAAAAGGTATGTTGCTGAGCTCGTCCATCGTCTTTCATTTAACCAGCTATGCATCAGCCATGGACTTTGGGATAAACGATATGCTTTCACAAAAGTTTTAAAATCTTCAAATAAAATACATTCTTCTACTTCTTCCACCTCCGCAACAGTCCGGGGTGAACCTGGGCCTCAACCAACATGCCTCTCCAGCTAGCAGGATCTCTCACCAGCTGCGCACTCAAAGTTGGTCGATGTCCTTCTCCACTTGTTGGCGCCGTCTTCTGCCCGCCATCCTCCTTTACGTTGTCCCACTGTCTCGAATTCAAATACTTTTCAGGCTGAAACAGTGGTGTCCATATTCTCTACAAGGTCTAGACATCTTAAGTGTTGTATCGACAGACGCTTGTCCAGACACATGCCTTTGTATAGCCCACAAAAATCGTCGTTCTCCCCCCGACGCCGTCAGTGCAACAGGACCAAAAAATTGTTTTCTCCCAAAAAGACTATGGGCTTCCTTATCCAAGTTTCCGCTCCCTTAAATAGGACTGGGATGATCAAGTTGTTATACCAAGCCAGTTTAGTCCTTCCAGATAGAGCTCTATTATTCAATTGTCTCTTGAGCACAAAGAAGCAGCGATTAGCGATATTTGTCCTGCGTTTGATTTTGGTACCAATCTTGTTGTCCCTATCTCCCGTTGAGCTGAGGTAGACAAAGTCTTTTACTACCTCGAGGTTTCTGTTCCCTAGTGGCACAAGACAGTGCGTCGCCTTGTCTGAAACTTGTTTTGACATTGAAGGTCTCGGTGAGTTCGTTCCCGACCTTGACGGATCAGTGAAAGTTTCTCCATCGTCATCCTACACAATCTGACGAGTTTGGTAGGAATGCCAAAACTAGACATAGCACTGTATGCACGCTGCGACCTTAAAATCGACGAATAGGTGGTGAGTGTCAATTTGCACTTCTTCAAGCTCATCACATCAAAGAAGACTTTTCGATCAGAAGGTGCAACCTCAAAGATCGCCGTCTAAGTGAGTTGGGAAATGTGCAATTTTCTCAAACACCTCTTATAAGGCTCCTTCTCCTGAGGCTCCTTAGAAAGAATGCTCAAAAGCATGCATTTACGTAGCCTTGTCACATCCTTCGAAACAGACTTACAAATCCTCGGATTTTAAGTCTACTACGAAGAAAATTTGCAAACCTACGCCCAAGAGAGTCCGCTTATCTGATGAGGCTGCATCTAGTTCTGTCAAAAGAAAACAAAACAAACTCTAAACGGAATGAAGAGTTGACCTCAGCACCGCTGGATGCAAACTATATCCCGCTTAGATCGGACCCCAATTCTATGGCTATGGACTACAAATTGGATGGCTCTAGATGACGGAAAGGAGTTAAGGTTTTGGCAAGCATCAACAAGGAATCGTGTTGCTTCCTTACACGCTGCATTCATAACCTTGGTGAGATTTGCCCCGGAGCTAGTGTAGAACCAGGCGGCCTGGGAGTTTGATGAGACAGCTGACGATAAGCAGACTAGAGTACTTGTTCCTCTTTTCAAAAAGGAGGAAAAGAGTGACTGCTCCAATAACAGGGGAATATCTCTTTTATGTCTCCTCGGTGAGGTCTAAGCTAAGCTGTTGGTGGCCCATTCTAGAGCTAGGGTTGGGCTTGCAGCTTTCATCCCGGCCGAAGTACAACCAGCCTTTCACACTAAACATGATACTTGAGAAGATATGGACGAATGCTAAATCGGTCTACAGTTGTTTTGTAGATTTTAAAAAGGCATGCGACTTCGTCCCGCAATGTAAAGTCTGGAGTGTTCTACAGGAGTATGGGATTGATGGTCTTCTGCTGAGTTCCATTCAATCTCTTTGCCACAACTGTAGCATCTGTGCTCGGGTAAACGGCAGAAAATTAACACCTTTACACCTTTCACCGTGAGCGTTGGGCTCCGTGAAGGGTGCGTCTTGTCATCTCTCCTTTTCATTATATTAATAGACTGAATGTTGCAGCGCAGCCGAGGCGAGGAATGTTTCACATTTGAAGATTTCAGGGGAAGTCATCTCATCTCCTCCCAGACGGAACTTCAGCGCACGCTCAATAGGTTTGTGGCCATATGTACTGATGCTGAAGTGAAGGTGAACGTGGACAAGTCCGAAGAAATGAAAACATCTGTCCAATCCTGATAGTGGAGTATCATTGAAACAAGTAGAGAAGTTTAAGTATCTCATGATCTTTATCACGACTGACGGCAGGAGCAATACTAAGTTTTCTTGTAGGATTGGCAAGCCGGGATCAAATTTAAAGCAGATTGGTGGATCAGTAATAAGGAAGTCAACGCCAAGTTATCGGTTTTTAACACAGCGTTTGTTCCAACTCTCACCTGTGACAAAAAATTTGGGGAATGACCGAAAGAATTAAATCGCCAATACAAGCCCCCGAAATGAGATTTCTCCGTGGTGGTACGAAAGTTGCTTGCTGAGACGCCCACGCACAAGTGCGGAAACTCAATGTTGAGCAGCTACTTCTTCGTTGGTTTGACCATGACGTACTTATGTTCCCTTCCCACCACTTCCGAGGTGTACCTTAAATGCTATTCAATGAGGTAGCGGACGACTCGGCAGACCCAGGACTTGGATCAAGTCTGATGAGTTAGAGCCTGATGGGTAAGAGTCAACGGCGGAGGATCTAGCGCCTTGAAGGTCTCTCGTGTGGGCATTACCCTCGGGACCCCTTTGATGGAATATGCGGGTTAAAGAAGGTGATGATGATGATGATGAAAAACGAAACTTTTTGTATTCGACTGTACCTCACACTTGTCTAGTTTATTATTGCTTCCTTTGACTAATATATGACTAATGTTGGGTCAACAAAAAAAATAAAGTTTACCACATCCTCACATTTAAGGATCATTGCGGAAGTAGATTCAACTTTGTCCTAGCCGGATTGTACACACCACTGTAAAGTGAAACAGTTTCAACTTGGCTACGATTACAGAGAGGACAGATAACCCGAAAATCTTTCGTATGTGGGATATAGTTGAGCTTGAGCAGTTCAGTACAGTTCTTGCTATAAACATAAACTTCATTAGACAATGTAAAAAGAAGGGCGTGATACAGGAGTTTATATATGAGCCTTGATGATCCTCATCAAGTGCTCTCCTGACAAACTACTTGTGGACACAGTCAATTCGACTCCCTATACATTTACACGACATCTTGATGATATCCTTGTTCCGCTCTGTAACGAACAAAACTGGGCATTTGTGAAGCGAATGAGGAAGTCCTCTTTTCGAGATGCAAGTGCTGCGAGCAAAATGTTTTGAATCTGGAAACAAGATTTAACAACGAATGCTAAGCCATACAGCAGTATGCACCCATTCCAGCGTCTACGAGTTCGATGATGACAAGGTCATGTAGGGCGTACGGGCAACACAGCTGCAGTCCTAGGAGTTTTCGAATTGGACAAGCTACAGAGGTCGTCTTCGTTTAAGATGGCGCAAGAATGTGGAAATGAGGCTCAACAATGTTGGTGTGCAAAATCGGAGTTGGCTTGTGGGAAAAAGTGTCATCTGGGGAAGCATGTTGGCTGAGGCCCAATTTCACACGAGACTGAAGCGCCAACCCTAGAAGAAGAACAATAAGATGTGTTTCATGTTTTTCAAAATCTGTAAAGTCCATCAAAAAATGTGGTTTGAAATATTTACAAAATTAAGGCGTTTCCTTGTCTGGACGACTTTTTTTAGCTTCCTATACAACGTGTCTATCCAGAAAGTGCCAAAAAGGCCTGTAAGACAGTTGGTGCCCCGCAAGGTTGAGAAGAGCTTCCGAAGTCCGTCTTCTGTAAAAATGTGAACTTCCACCATGACCCAAATTTGTGATTAAAAATTCGGCTCACTCATGAACCCTGAGTCAAATTGAAAATGTAGAATGTCTCCATAAGGAGACTGTCTTTCATTCCACAGCCAAACTCGTTTCAAATTTTCATTCCAACAACGATCTCAATTCAAGACAAGATTCGACTGAATGACTGACAATGCATCATGTCGGAGAGACTTAAAGAAATTCAGCAAACACAAAAAAAAACCAAACTAAAGGACACACCCTTCAGTGGCACAAGAAGGTTACTTCTCCTCTAAGAGACTCGGCACATAGCGCATTAAGATAGCACTCCATTCTTTTGACAAGCGCACATCTGTGCCTTAGCCTTCCATTAAGACTCCAACCATCATTCCTTTGTAACGTCATCCTGTCAACAGTCTCCTCACACTGCTGTCTCCTTGGAGGAATAACATTTCGACATGAAGAAAAAAAAACCAAACAGCCGACCCCCTCACGCGGCTGAGTCTTTCAAATCGAATGTCACCGCCACACCCCCGTCTGATTGTTGGTTTGCCAAATTTTGAAGTCTACCTACTTCACTGCCGTTCCCCATTCGGAAGAAAGCAAATCTCGTACGAGAAATAAACCCGTCATCAGGCAGAGCCTCAATCCCGCCCGAGCAGACGCCCCCCGAAATCGCAACGCAGGTCTACACGGAACTTCAAATTATTTATTGATACATTCTGAGACGGAGCAACAGTGGCATTGCCCGCCGCTCCACGCACCGCTTCCCCTGGCCTGGCCCGCGCCAAGATGTTATTTCGTTTTAAGTTTTCGAGAAACTGTCGACCTTAATCACAGACCTGTCGCCGGCGACAAGCTGTGACATTTTCCAGTCACGAAATACTTTGCACTTTCGGCAGTGTCCTCGTCGTCCGCCCGGCGTCGAGGACAGGCTACGCACAAGGTAGGATGGCTGCCTGGGGATGGGAGTCACGAGAAGGGAAAGAAAAAACGTCAAGGCGACGTCAATTGCTTTGTTTATCAACCCCAAGATCTCAATCTTTCATTTTCCTGTGTCTCAATACCGCCCTCAGCAGTGTGGCGACGGGGGATGGGCGGACGGTGGGTGGAAGTTATTTTTCCGATTTTGGGCCTTTGCAGACTACAGCTTCACTCACTTTTGATCGAACAGGTTGGTGGGGTGGGGTGGGGTGGCGTTGTCGTAGAAAACAATTTAAGCGGCGGCAGTGGAGGGACGACTGATGTCGACGACGTGGCAGAACCCTTTAAAGTCGAAACTCAAAGAGTCCCTGCATCTGTACGGCTCCCACCCCCGCATCAGCTCAGGGGGAGTTGTTCAAAAGAAAATGTTGCTCTACCGAGGCCAAGTTCATGCCTAATGATATTTCCAAAAGCAAACAAGCAACAGCTTGGCGGCGAGAAGAGGAGAGGCTGCTCTGGAGAGCGTTCCTGATGAGCCATGAGCAAACAACCGGGGGCTCTTCAAAGTGACACGACGGGGGTTGAGAGCGAATTCAACCCGTTGCCTGAATCCCTGGCATAAGTAAACGTTAAAGTTAATCGCTCGACTTTCGCCCGTCGGAGCGTGGCGGCGACAGTGGCGGGGAGGGAACGAATGGGACACAAGGTTGACACAAAGTGAGAGAGTCATGTTTACCTTGGAAGAGCACCCCTGGTCGGTGGGTCCGAGTGGAAAGTTTTAAAATGCCAACGGAATTAGATTCGTCTCAAGTCAGTTGGCCCGCCATGGGGCGGGGCGTGTCATGGCCACGACGGGGGGGGGGGTGGTGGCGACTGCCCTGTTGATTGATGAAGATGATGACCCGGGCTTAACCCCTGCAAATGGGGTTGATTATTGGCCATGCTGACGGGACGCACCCACATACGTATGGGTGCACGCGTTTGTGCGAACGCGTGTTTGAGCTCTCATCCGTTGTCAACCGAAGGACTGACAGAGTCAAGGAGCGGCTTTGAACTTTTCCGAAATTATTGATCTTATTTTCCTCTCGGCCGAACGGAACGGATGCTGCTCCAGTGTATCACAAGAACTTTGTATCCACTTGTGTCCACAAAGAAAGGTCCTGTTTGCCTTTCGCCAATGAATCTTCGAGTGGACCGGCCCGCCACCCACTATCCTAATGCTCTGAGTGATGAAGACAGAGCGTCTCGACGGATCTGTGAATCGTTGGAAGGACGGATGGGTGGTTTCTCAATGACAGCACTTGCGATGGCTCACTCATTCCAGGTCAGTGTTTGGGTCCTGTTTAGCATAAAGTTACCTAAGTTCCCGAGGACACACACAAAGAAATTTTCTCCGATTGATGCGGACGACGGGGACAGGCGCTGGAGGTATGCAAATTGTTGATTCATCCGAAGTAAGTCAATAATCGTATTCGAAGGCGAACGAAACGTTCCCGGAGAAGGCCAGCTGTGCCGCGCGGCCTGCTTCGTGACGTTCTTTGCAGGCAAGTGCAAGTAAGAATTCAAATTGGCAACAAGTACAATTGATGGCAGACCAGCACGGCGATGACTGGTAGTTTGTGGGTGAGGGATGGGCGGCCGCTCGTACCCAAGCAGAACTGTCAACAATAGGCTGAGTTGGCGGGTGACTTTTTAAAATTATGCAGAGAGGCACTGCTGAGTGACTCCTTGCGGTGGGCTCTGTGGAGGACGAGAGCTGCAAATAGAAAAGCAACGGAAAGATGCAATCTTTCAATCCTTCAGAGGTTCCGATGCTGTTCGTACCGTGCAAACGATTAGCTGCAGGGATTAAAACTTTGTCCTTGTTGCGAGGAATATAATTCATTCATTTAGCTCTTTCGAATGTATCCAACCAGGCATCTGCCAGGGATGCTTGAAGGCTATGAAGGGGAGGAGCTGCCCAGGTTTGGGAGGAGAACCTTGAGGAATTTAAGAACGACCCCTCTTGTTCTTTGCATTCTGATAATGCACAGCCTTGGCACTGACTATTAAGGACCTTCTAGCTCAGAATCATCTTAAAGTCATTTGTGGTGTGGATTGTAAGTTTTTTTCGAAATTTATTTCTTCTATCCAAGTTTGAGCTTGTCTCCCTTTAACCGAACCAAGAGTTTGAACAGAAATATTTCAAAAGAGATTAGTGAGTGTCCAAGTTCACAATTCTGCCTTTGAAGTGCTTTTGACTGAGACTGAGACTGAGACGTTGGAACAAAGCAGTAGCGAATGGACTCGGCAAGGCAGGAGCCAAATCTAGGTGGCTCAAGATAACCTCGCAGTGGACATCGGGTAGTCGCGATTCCTAAGGTCTCTGAATGGGACTTTAATTTTTTAAAAGTTACAACTTTCAAGAGTTTGTTAAAACTTGTCGTTCGAAGTCAGTATTAAACTGTAGTTCTCTTCCTGCGGTAGGTACCATTAGCAGAAGGAGTAGTAGAAGTTAGACTGTTGACTAAGATTGACGGCCACGAAGTGCCATGACAGATAGCTCGTAAGTTTTGTGTCTGGTTTGTTGGTGAACTTTTATGAAAGATGCGCTCACAGGTCAACATGCTCATCCTTTTGAAAAGGTGATTTTTTAGCTATTATCTTTTTGGCAACACTGGTTTAAACAGCTGACGCACGTTTCGTGTTTTGTTTCAATGGCAAACATCTTCAGTTTGGTCTATAATTTAACCACGAATCGTAACAAAGAACGGTTGCAAATTATTGAATTTTTTTATCGAAATACGTGCTCTGTTAAGAAAGTTCATCGCGCGCTTCGCTTTGTGGGGCTATGTTAAAGCTCGTCGCCGTGGCGTAGTGGTAAGTGCGTCGACAACCGTTCAAAATTTTCGTCGGAAAGTGCGCCTCGCTGAGGGGTGTTAATAAGACTCGCAAAAGAAAAAAATCTTTCCACTGCGGTTGAAGAAGGTAACGAGGTGTTATATTTGATAGCAGCCTTCTTTAGTCTTGGATAACGATCCAACATATCAAAATCTGCTGAAGGATCGGCCTGATATGCATATAACTCTTGAAATTATGGGGTATCAGTGTTATTAGAGTTTTCCAATAATGGATATGAAATACAAAATTTTACGGATGGTAATAAATTCTTCAAATTGTATGTAAAAATACCCATGATTGAAAAGTCAAAAACAGAAAGTTCAGGGTTGTTTGGAACTGTTGATGGAACAGCAGAGCTATCGTCAATGTCAGTCTGACAATATATTGCCTCTCTTATCAAAGAGGTAATAGACGAAATTGTCTATTCTGTGAATGAGGGGCTTAAGGGCAAGATTCATTTTAGCTTCACTGACGGGCTAAGCACAAAAGCAATAATAGCGTCATTGATTTCCGGTGATAAATTAAAATAAGATGGAAATCTTTTAGTCAGTGCCTCTTCTAATTTGTTGACCACATCATGAGTCAGTAACTGAATTAACAGTTTACTCTCGTGAAAAACCTGGCATTTTATAAATTAAATGTGTGCATTTGTGTTTTTTAAGTATGTACTTTGAATTAATATTACTCTTGAATCTAAAACGTGTGTTATTTCTGATTCCCCCCTTACCTCGCACCCACAGTCAGACACTTGATATGAACACATAGCTGAAAACACAAAACAAAAATGTTTGGCCGAGGAAGGACATTTTGATAATGGTGGAGCGGAAGGGTTTGCTGTGCAAAATTCTTGAGAAGAACAAAAGAATGGGCTAGAGGGCGAGGTTGTTAAATCTTATGGAGGAGTGGTAAGGAAACATATGTGCATTTCTATAAAAGAATGGGAATTAAATTTCACCTTTTAAAAGACTTAAAGAATGCAAATTATTTTCCTTGCAATTAATGATGTAAGTCTTTTGAGTTAATTCAATTCAATGGTGCAGAGTGAATTACTTTTTTTTCATTCCCAAAAGAATGGGAATTACAAAGTTTGCAGCATTTATTCGTGAGATGCCGGCCGAAATGTTGGAAAGAGTATGCTAAAATTGGACTAAGCGGATGGACCCCTTGAGGCGCAATCAAGGTCAACATTTGCATAAAATAATCTTTAAACATTAAATTGTATGGACCATACTATCGATGCAATTAGAAATTTCATGCATTTTTCTGAATTTTATGTGTTTTTTTAACCTTCCTTTAGCTTTTAAAAAATCACCCTTTATAAACTCCACATTGAACATCGTCAAAGTCAAGACCCATTTTTTCCGGAGTTCGACTAATGTTGACCCAATGTAAGAACAAGTAATGTATGAAGCAGATACTGACTTACACCCTCATCAAGCCGGTGACCCATGACCAGAGCATGAGACATCGCTGCCTTCCACCAGTCACATTGCTTCCAGTCATCAATACCAAGCTGCCTTCCATCCGCGGTGACTTGGCCTTTACATCGAACATTCCTCTAACTATGACGACCCTCCTCTGATTCTCGAACTATAAGGCTCGCGGAAGGTTCAGTATAAATTGGAGTAATCCAAACATTTTTCAAGCCTCTTAAACCTTTTTCTGAATTTTCAGAAGCTGCGTCTGCCTCTCAGCGTCATTTGTCCAGGCTTCTTCTTTTACTGGCGCTACAGTCCGGGGTGGACATGGGCCTCAACCAACATGCCTCTCTAGACAGCCAGTCTTTCTCCAGCTGCCGCCATTTGCGCACTGCAAGTTGGTTGAGGTCCTTCTCCACTTGCGTGCGCCACTTTATCCTGGGCCGTCCTCTGTTGCGTTGTCCCAATGGCTCAGATTCGAAGACTTTTCGGGCCTGAGCAGTAGTGTCCATACGCAAATGCCTAGCCATCTAAAGCATTATATCCGAAGACGCGATGTACAACCCATTGAGTTCTTCGTTAAATCTTCTCCTCCGGACGCTATCAACGCAAACAGGAACAAAAATCGCACGTAAAGCTTTTCTCTCGAAAAGACTAAGGACTTCCTCATCCGTAGCTTCCAAGTTTCTTACGCCGTAAAGGAGGACTGGGATGATTAAGCTGTTATTCAAAGCCAGCTTAGTCTCTCGAGAGAGACATCTATGACGCAATTGCCTCTTGAGCCCAAAGAAGCAGCGATTGGCAACAGTGATTCTGCGTTTGATTTCGGTACTGATGTTGTTGTCCCTATTTACCGCGGGTCCGAGGTAGACGAAGTCCTTGACTAATTCGAAGTTTCTGCTGCCTAGTGTGACACTCTGTCCGAGAAGTCGATGTTGTGTGTCCTTCCTTGATGACACCATGTACTTCGTTTTGCCCTCATTACCCACCAGACCCATTTTAGCCGCTTCCGCTTCAATGCCAGCAAACGCATCATTGACGGCTCCCTGTGTTCGACCAATCACGTCAATGTCGTCGGCGTAAGCTAGCAATTGAGCTGACTTTTGGAAGATCGTACCTCTAGTGTTGACTTGTGAGTTACGCACGATCTTCTCAAGGATGATGTTAAAGAAGTCACAAAGTGCGTCGCTTTGCCTAAAACCTTTTTGGATATTGAAGGTCTCGGTGAGTTTGTTCCCGACCTTGACGGAGCAGTGAGAGTTCTCCATCGTCATCCTACACAATCTGACGAGTTTGGTAGAATTGCCAAAACTGGACATTGTACTGTATAGCTCGTCTCTGTGCACGCTGTCATATGCGGTCTTAAAATTGATGAATAGGTGGTGAGTGTCGGCTTGCACTTCTTCGGTCTTTTCAAGGATCTGCCGTTGTGTGAAGATTCGGTCGATGGTGGACTTCCCTGGCCTGAAACCACACTGATAAGGTTGTTGACAAACGATTTCAGTCGTTCACACAATATGGCTGAGAGAATCTTGTAGGCGATGTTAAGAAGGCTGATCCCGTAATAATTGGCGTAGTCGGGGGGGCTCCTTTATTGTGGCCTGGACAGATTCCACTCATTGGGCATGCTTTCCTACGACCATATCTTACAGATGAGCTGGTGCATGCGCCCAACCGGGTAATCTCCACACACAACTTACAAAATGCACACCAACAGCTTGCCCCTCAGTCCAGTTTGATGAGAATAAAGAAGAACTTCAATGTGCAACAATAACCCGCAGTCCATACTCTTTTAAAAAAAAAATTTCAAACACAGTGAACTTCCTTCCCACTGAAGTACATCGCCCAGTGTCGCAAACGCATGGGCAGCGTTTGAGTCAGGCCATCTCAAGGAATGGTTTACTGAAAGGAACTTCTCACCCCACAGTTTGACAGGGCTAGACATGAGTGTCAGAGTTAAAACTTTCACGACTCAATGCAGAAATCAAAACAGAACAAATAATTCAACCAAACTTGCAAGACATCAGTTTTCGAGCATTTGTTTATCGCATTGTGCGTACCCCTCACAGACATTTCTCAGCATTTCGACTGACTGCAATTATAAGTTTGGCTGCGGCTCGCCACTTCGCCTCCCGTTCCCGTTGAGCACAAGCAGCCGCCATTCCCCAAAACGCCACGGTAAACATTTGAATAATCCTTATTGTGCAGGCTGCGACTTTGACGAGGGTTTGCCGTCGTCGACAACGACAACGACGACGAATGATGATTTGCACATATCTGCCGTTCCCACAGTGAACCCGTGAGTGAGTATCCTTTTCCAACCCTCGAAATGGGTTGCGTTTCGTATTTTTTAGCTGCAGACACGCCACCCATCTGGCTGCTCTCAACTCAACCCGTGAATGATGGCAAACATCGTCGTGCGGTGAAAAAGTGAAATTTAATTAAACCATGTCAACTGATGTGGCAAAAAGTCGTCCCCGTCATCCTTGCTGGCGCCGTCGCCGTCGCCGCCGCCCGCCGTCAACTCAGCGAAACGAGAGCGACGATGTTGTCGTTCTCGTCGTCGCACTAGCTACACATGATTTTCGCCGCCCGCTTGGCTGCTCCGTGGATACATCGCGTATCCTCGCTTCCTGGTACGAGGACGTTGTTTCTTGCTCTGCTGCCACTTCAGCTTTCAGCCAGAGGTAGACACCAAAAAGCAACCGCCTGACTGCCTCTCGGTCGTGTGTCTGTGTCTTATGGAGACGCCCAGTGACGGGCGCAAAAGTTATCCCCAAAAACGTGTGCGACTGTGTGTGTGTGTGTGTAGCCGTGACTGAAGAAGACGGAAACGCGTACTTGTTGTACCTCCGTCGGATCGAAAAATGCCAACCACCCATACCCAACGCCGCCGCCATTCCGCCGCGCCCCAGGCCGGCGCTGAGTGACGACGATGATGAGAGGATGATGACAGAAAAGTGGACAAGCTGGCAGCAGATGTAAAAATTCACTTCGGCACTAAATGAAGCGAGCGAGCGAGCGAGCTCGACGGGGGCGACAGCGCAGTGCGTGGTCGGGGTTGAACGCTACAAGAGACCGTGAGCCGAGGGGATTATGCTTAATATCTGAAGTCGGCAACAGTTGTCATATTCTCAGTCACCTTCGTTCGCGTTCGTCAATGTTGTTCTGTCACGAGCAGTTGTGCTTACAATGGTCCTTCGTCGCCTCGGCTTTGCCTCTTCTCCGCCACCGTCCCGTCGTCGCAGCCTCCAACTGATTTAATTGTGCGCTTGATGTGATTTCTACCTGTTGTCTTGACGGATAAGGGCGGATGTGTGTTTGTGTGTGTGTGTGGGCGGGGAGGATGGGGAATTTTCTTGTTTTTTCCCCCCTGCTCTTTGTGCTCCTCCGCCCTTGTCATCGCTTTAGACTTAATCACTTTTGTTTCGGCTCTTGTCATTCATTGTGTCACTTCAATTTCGGATCCATTTGGATGGGAAGTCTTGTAATGCCTTCGGATGGCGACTAATTGTCTACGTTTTTGCGAAATCATTTTGTAAATATTGGAGGTGAAAACCGGTTGAGACGAGGGCGACACGACGACAGGTGTCTGCTGATGGGGCATTGAAGATGACTTTGCAGCACTGTGGCGGGATGAGTGGAGCTTGTGCGTGCGGCTTTAAGTTGAATTTAAGGAAGACGGTGGGCAATTTGAGAGGAATGAAAATGAGATTGTTGGGCGATTGGCTATTATGAAGGTCTTAAGTGGGACATTACTTGTTTAATTGTCACTCAACTGAAGGCTGACATCTTCCTTAAAATCACTTCGGCTTCGACTGACAATGAGAATGAAGGGGGCGAGGAAGAAGTTCGATACAGTCTCTGTCTGGTGGTTGGGACAAGGTTGAAGTAAAGCTTTGAACGTGATTTAAGATCATTTCTAGCGCATCTGAGAAGCACCTCCTTCCCAGACTTCAGAAGTATAAACTTGCTTGTAACCCACTTTAGTCTGCCATCTCCTTCGGGAAACAGCCATCTCTTCTACTTATTGTCTGAAATTGTTTGTTAATCCTTACGCGGACTCATCTTTGATTGAAAAACGTACTCTTCTTCTTCTTCTTATTTCCATGGCGGTACAGGTGGACCTGGGTCTCAACCAATATGCCTCTCCAGCCAGCACGATCTCTTGCCAGCTGCCTAAAATTGCAGTCTCCTTGAGGTTGAGGTCCTTCTCCACTTGTGTGCGGCATCTCAACCTAGGCCGTCCTCTGTTGCGTTGTCCCAATGGCTCCGATTCGAAGACCTTTTGGGCCGTAGCTGTTGTGTCCATACGCTCTACATGGCCTAGCCATCTTAAGCGTTGTATCAGAAGGCGCTTGACCAGGCGCATGCCACCATACAGCCTATAAAGCTCGTCGTTGAATCTTTTCCTCCAGACGCCATCAACGTAAACAGGCCCAACAATCGCACACAGAACTCTTCTGTCGAAAAGACTAAGGGCTTCCTCATCTGCTATTAGTAGCGTCCAGGTTTCTGCGCCGTAAAGGAGGACTGGGATGATCAAGCTGTTGTACAAAGCCAGCTTAGTCCTTCGGGAAAGTGATTTATTACCCAATTGCGTCTTGAGCCCAAAGAAACAGCGATTGGCAAGAGTGATTCTGCTTTTGATTTCGGTATTGACGGCATTGTCTTTATTCTCCACGGAGCCGAGGTAGACGAAGTCCTTCACTACGAAGTTTCTGCTGTCTAGTGTGACGCTCTGTCCGAGACATTGGTGTTGCGTGTCCTTCCTTGATGACAGCAGGTACTTCGTTTTGCCCTCTTTTACCACTAGATGCAATCTAGCCGCTTCCATTTCAATGCCAGGAAATGCCTTGTTGACGGTTCGCTATGTTCGTCCAATCACGTCAATGTCTTCGGCTTCAGCTAGCAGTTGAACGAACTTTCGGAAGATCGTGCCTCTGGTGTTGACTCGTGCGTAACTTGTGCGATGCTCTCAAGAATGATGTTGTAGAAGTCACTTGACAGTGCGTCCTCTTGTCTAAAACCTTTTTTGACATTGAAGGTGTCGGTTCGTTACGCGGTGATATCTGCTTTGTAGCATTTAAAGGCATCCGCAAGTTCTTTCGCTGCACGTGGCCGATTAAGGGACCTGCAGAGCAGAAAATCGTTTGGTTCGTCAATAGTAGATTCGTCCATATCCAAGGCATGAAGTTGTCTCTGAACTTAATTATTTTATCGTTGTGAGGGAGTTAATCTCACGCACAACCCACATTCGGGTAGGCCGGGCGCATCTTTTAGCCCTCGGGGAGAGGTGTTTGCTGCATACATTGGTTCACCACGCAACGGGTGTTGTGAGGGCTACCAGGGGCTACCACAACGAGCCTGTATGTCAATTTGACATGTGCACAGGCAAGGATAGTGATGGCAGCTCGCCATGTTGAGTGCAATCAACGACATTGCCTCATGTGCACAGGCCCATGCCCACCGAAAAACGTACTCAGAAATCGTAATTTCCTTGCCGATGATCCTGAAGGTTGGTACAGGATACAAGGACCAACTTGTGATCAATAAAAAGATGATCAAATGATCGAAAAGCTGAAGCTGAAGGGGCATAGAAAGAAACGCAGAAGTCAGGAGAACAAGGGAAAATTTTCCAAAATCTCCTGAAAGCAATTGAGAAGCTATCAAGGAAGGAAACATTACAACTGGGGCTAAGCAACCACTGTCCAGGTAGCGAATAGGGAGAACTCTCCAAACGTTCTCGTGCAGACTACCCAAAGAGAGAAATAAATAACAGAATAAATGGCTTTATTGAATATTTGAGCGGCGCTACAGCCCACAAGGGACAAGGACCATAGCCTGTGAGTCGACGCACTTACCCACTTCTCCACGGCAACCACAGAATAAATGGCAACCTTCCTTCTAAATCTTTCATGGTCGCCGTGGCGTAGTAGTAAGTGCGTCAACCGCCGCGCAGAAAGTCTGGGTTCGATTCCCGTGGGCTGTGGTGCCACTCAATTATTATTATTATTCCTTCTAAATCTTAATATTCTGGAGAGTGACCTAGGATTTCAAAGCTTTCTTGAAAAAGTTTCTAGGCCCTTTAGATGGGATGGCTTGATAGTCAGTTCGCTTTAATATGACTCAACTGGTTGTCTGGACACTCTACTAGTAGATGTTCTGTTTCTAAACTGCTGTGTCGCATTCTGTACAGATGGCCGTTGCATAGGAAGTGGCCAGTAAGTGCGCTACAAACTATTCTGATGTCAGGCTTGAGCTTTCTTAGTTATTCTGATGTCAGCGCTCATGAATATCTCTTGAAGTCTGTGAGTTTCCTGCTTGTTCCACGTTTAAATGCGGCATCTCTTTGTCCATTTGCTTATAAGTTGTGGCACGTCAATGTTGCCGAAACTATGAAGGGGATAAGCGGAGCATTTTTAATGCTAGGCTTTCTGCCCTCTTTTCTGCTTCCGTGGTTCTCATGTCCCGGCACCAATATCAGTTTGAACTTGTTTTTCTCTGACGGCGACTTGAGTACGTCTTGACTTAAAGTACTGCTTTACTGCCCGAGAGTTTGTTTAGCTCAGTGTCATGAGATCGCTGACTGGGTAAGCTCTTCTTAGAATTTCTAGGTGGTCAGTTTGGCTGCTATCCCTAAAATTGCTAACATGTCCAAACTGCAGTTGGTGGGGTTCTCATTGCCTCTGTTGGGCAAATGATGATCGGCAACTTCTTTCTACCCAATAGAAATCCAATAGAATTGCTGATAAAATGCTCTGGTATATTCTTCTTTTGTTGATCCAAACACCAAAATCTTCCCAAGTAAGAAACTACAACTGTTCCCACCATCTCCAATGTTTTCGTATGAATGGGATCCTTTCCTCCTTATGACGTTCCTTAGTACTCGAAATCAAGACAGGGTGGCTTAACTATGTCTTCGGTTTATGGTGTTTTTACGCACAGAAAAGTCAAAGAGAGGAAAGAAAGTGGTCTGAGCCTATAAACTTGCTTCAACTCGTCTCAAAAATATTTTTTCTGGAGGACTGCAAGGTAGGACTATAATAAGCCCCTTATTCGAATTAAATATCTCCCCGACAATTTGGCCGCAACGACTGCGGAGAAACAACACTTTTGTCCGTTGTTTTCTGCAATTTGATGTCCAGTGCGTTCCAAATTTTGGCGTAGTAGAGCTCTGTGGCTGTGGCTCTTGAACTTTTCCAAGCAGTCGATGTAGTTTGAATCTTTTGAATCCCGAAAAAGGGCGGTCACAGCATTTATTGGTAAAAGGCACAGTATTCGTCTTCGCCCATTTGCCGACTGAAGTCGACTCTTTTGATTGTTCCTTAGTCTCTTTTGCTTACCAGTGGATCTATGTTTCATCAACGGTCTTGAAAATATGCAGGAACTTCTTTGTATTGCAAAGGTTTTGCGCTGCTATGGAGTGGTCTTATGGCTGCGCTTGCTGCCCGAAGTACTGACTCCAAACGTGCCATAAGACCACTCCACTGGTGCCACTGAAACACGGAGACAAGGATCTTCTGACCATCTCCTTTCTGGAGATGCCTACTGCCGCAGCTATTCCAGATGATGTGACTGGATGTATGCATCAGCTGATTCAAAATCACATGTGTATAACTATAATTAGCATCTACGGAAGAATTTACGTCCATTTGGTGCGATGGCAACTACCACACCCCGCCAGAATTAATGTACTGTGCTGACTGGTCTAAACCAGATTGTTCACCCTTTTGATTCACACCAGTCGGATAGGGGACGTCCTTAGCCTCAGTGTGGGTGCTGCAACACAATGCGCGACCTACCGAGTATAGTAGTAGTATTCCCCTTTCAAAAACTAGAATCGAATCACTCACCGATTACTTCTAGTATTTTTCTAAGTTCCCCAGATACGCCCGCTTGCACACGTGAGTCCTATTCGTCCAAAATCTTGATAGAAGCCATCAAGGAGAATGTACTCAAGGGTACAGTACATACACTCTTGTGATGCTTCACGAGTGGGAGACTCACAACATTGATGGCCTAAAGTCCTAAAACATAACGCCAGTTGTTCCACAGGGATCAGTCCTCGGACCTCCACTGTGCAATATAGTGTAGGATGGCGATTTCAGATGAAGTGGAAATCTTCTGCTTTGCTGACAATATCTATATTGTCACTGTGGCAAGCACATAGAGGAGGTAGAGGCTGCTGCGTATACAGCGGAAGCCACAGACTTAAAAGAGTTTTTCGAAATTTGCCGGTCTGGAACATGCAGACCACAAAACGGAGGCGGTTCTAATCACTAGTCGCAAGAAGGTGGAATATGCCAACTTCATTGTTGGAGATCAGACAATTATGTCCAAGGAGTGTTTGAAGTACCTAGGGGTTATGTTGGGCAACACGCTATCCTTTAGGGAACACTTAAAGAGCACGTGTACAAAGAGCACTCTCTCGAATGCTTCCAGGTATTGGTGGACCAAGCAGAACTCTATCCTCATGAGTAGTCACTTCGGTTCTCCTGTATGCCGCTCCGATTTGGGCAGGAGCACTCATTTCCGGGATACTAAAATGGATGATGACGTCAGCATACAGACTATGAGTGATGTCAGGCTCATTTCGGATAAAGGGGCATTAGTCGCACCACGAATGCTACTCATAGACATTCTTGCAGATGAGCTTGTAAAGGTGTACCACCGAAGATTCCCAACCCGGCAGGAAGTCGAACTTATAAAAGGAGAAGAAAGAGCCGCATCGATAGCAACGTGGGAGGCCAGATGGGATGCCTCCACAAAAGGTAGCTGCACGCATATGTTCATGTCCGTCATCGAGCCCTGGATATCAGCATCAGCAGGGGACTGTGACTACCAATTCTCGCAGTTCCTGTCTGAACAAGGCGGCTAGCGAGAATATCTTTAGAAGTTTTCGCACGACAACTTGTCCACACGCCTTGAAAGACGCTAACCAACCACGAGAAGTAATACCTAGTGGCAGTCCCGCTGAGTGAGTGGTTGAAGTGTGCAGGGTATTAATTAGTACCCAAGGGTTTATCCATAATCGATGGCTGCGAATCGTGCGTGCTGTTAGCTTGGGCTGGTTGCTAGTATCTTGGGAAGACTGAGACATCCTGGGGCGCATCAAAAAACAAACACTCTTGGGAAACCTTGCTTTAATCCACAAGGGTTGTGAGCACGATATTCTCCCGGAAGCGTCAAAGTCCTACAATTCAATGCTAGCTCCATATCTTTCCTTGCCCGTTACGCTGCAACATCTAACTTATATGACCTGAAGGCTTCATAGCCGCGATGAACTTATACAAGATGACAAGCTCCCATGCCACTAAGTTCAACCGAAGAAATGTCCACGATGCTATATTGATCTAAATCTAATGGCAAACGTAAAAAAATCCCTACGCCCATCAGTCATTCAATTAGCACACTCCACTCCTCTCTTACCGCCACAGCTTCCGTAAGCCAGACTAAGCCCGATACGCGGAAGCATCACCATGAAGACAAACTGCAATTCGTGACCTATTCACGGCTAAATCCCAACAGAGTGCCCGTTCATCAGCTACCATCACCGGTTGAGTCGCTTAAGCCCTTCCACCCAACAAAACTTCCCATCAGTCATTATTATCCCAGAG